>CM025856.1:24977321-25116085 GCA_003952965.2 Morella rubra
TAGTCGTTGAATTTCTATGTCTCCTTTCTGGCAAGCACTTCAAAGACTTCTTGTGCTAGCTCTGTTTTCATTTAGAAATGCTTATAATAATTTAGCGAATTTTTTTTTTTTTCCGTACTACTTTGTAATGAGCTTTCGGTTCGCCATTTGCCAAACACCTCTCTCTCCTTAATTGGGAGTTGGTGTGTTATGTGAAATCAAACAATTCATTTATGTTAATAGCAAAATAGAATTTTTTATATGTTTGTGTTCTGTTTTGTATAGAGTAAAAATAGAGAGTACGAAGATGAAGGCTCTTGAAGAATACCTGTACTATAGACATATGCAAGTATTCTCATTTTTTTCAAGTGTCTGATATAAAGAATAAAAATACTAATACTTAAAACCAGAGCTGGTTGGTTCTTTCCAGGTGAGTGCCTTTTCTCAAGGATTTGTGAGCAATCTTAATCTCAACCAATGATCGCTCTTGTTTTTCTTCAATAATATTGCAATTATTGTGTTCTTGCAATATTCAAAAGGCTCTTTGTTTTTTCTTGTTTATAGTTACTCAGTAAATTTTCTCACTGTCCGCATGACTTTGTAAGCTGGAGAACAACCCATTTGGTTGTGATATGTAAAATTTGAGCAATGAGCTTCTAGCTCAGGAATCTTCTTCACTTAAAGTAGAGGGTGGAGTTAAGAGTAACAAGCGCAAAACGCTCACTATTAAGGTTAGAGATACTACCGAATGTGTATGGTATCAATTATGTTAGGAAAGAATGCAGGTAAACACTAGATTATGGATACATAGACGTAGCTATAGCTACTGTCGTGGTAGAGAAATGAAAACCTTCAGCACAAACAAGTATGAATACAATCTGTAGCAGAATTGGAAGTAGGCGGTCATCAAGAATTGAATTTGGGTTGAAGAATTCCAATATGTCGAACAGAAATTACAAGTGCACTTCGAATGTAATACATATCCAATTTCAGTGTATATGTTCTTCTTGAGGTGTATGCATGTGTGCTGGGTTTGTGGGGTTGGTCATTATGGAAGCCGTGAAGCTTGCTGAGTTGATTCGCTATGTGATTAATAGTGATATCTCGCAAGAGATGTCTGTTTCGCACAGTTTCTCGTGTTTGTTTGGCACTAAGAGAGTCTTCCTTTCGTTCATCTGACTTTGTGGTTTGTAGGCATGCTACTTTCGTTAAATGCCACGCTCATTAACAATATCTTTGCATGTCTACTTTGAACGAATACGAATGAATGCAAAATTCTGCTCTGGTGTTTTATTCATTTGAGGTTATACCCTCATTGATAGGATGGATATTTTTTCGAACCAGAGGTGCTAAGTCGATCGGAGCTCTATGAGTCAAGAATAAGTCACGTAATGGAGTACTCAGGACTCGGGGCGGGCGTTCTTTATCAGTTGAGTCATTTTTTACGGTATGTGTTCTACGGAAAGTAGAAGCTTCTGCCGCAGGATGACTTCAGTTCTGCGCAAATATTTTGTGTGGATGAAGAGCTAAGGGGTGTGTATTAAATGGCGTGATCACCCGAACCAACAAGTCTCAGTGATGCACGCACACAGACAGAGACCCACATGAGCGCTTCTCACGGGTCTTCTCGAGCCCCACAACACCACACAAATCAAGACAATCACACCGGCATTAAATTGAAGCACTTGTATGTCCTATCTACTCTATATGTTTTTTTTTTTTTTCATTACGCTTTCATCTTTCTAACGTGAAAGCGCAAGACTTATATGAATATGGTGATTCTAACTTGTTTCGTATGTATCGATATTTCTATCCAACCTGTGAAGGGAAACAATGTAGTCTATCACAAAGGGAATACCTTCCAGGGACCATTGACCAACTCCATCAGCAAACTACAACAGCCCTAATAGCCATTAGCCCAACGAATCTGGGCCACAACATCAGACTCGAAAATAAAAGACCCATCCTCTCCAAACTCTCTCGTGTATGCCAAGATTGAAGAGACACCTCGCCAGTTTGATAGTGACAATTTTATTGATATGTCATTCTGCAGAGAATCTCACACTGATACCCTGTCCTGAATTACTATAGCGACATATATGTTGAAAATATAAAACTCACACCATTTTACGACTACTCACAGAAATATCAAAAGTAGGTTTTAGCCTTCTAGGAAGTTTCTGCGTTTGATTTAATCAACTCGTCATTAGAATTAGTTGAAATCTTGAAGAGCGTTGATTGACCTTCATCTCGATTGGAAATTTCTCCACACTAATACCTACATTGATATACACCAAGATAAAAAAGGAAAAGAAGAGGAAGTCTTTGGGAAGAAGATACAATCACTTTGCAAAAGTTATATGTTCGTAAAGATTGATGAGAAAATTATAATTATGAAATGTTACAACAAAGATCAGAATTTCCTGAAGGTTGACTCACGGGAACTAAAGAGTCGGGTTACAGGAAGGGGGAGAGATTTACGCAAGAGGTTTTCTCTGTCTAGGGTCGCCTAATTAGAAGGATTGGACTGACGTTCAAATGCCCTAAAAGTGCGCGACGCTCGACACATAGAGAACCCTTGCAACGAAACGCTTTCCTAAATAACGAGTTGTGTCAGAAATACTTGGGAAAGAGCAATTTCTTGGGCGATGTAAGTCATAATACGCAAACTATGGATTACTGAATTTTTTCATACCTTCTTTTGTTTTACGTTTTTCTTTGAATTCTTTTGCCACAGGTGGCCACAGGATTTACCCTGTTGACCAATTTTCTGGGGCGAGAAGTTAAGAAAAAGAAGGTTCGGATTTCTTGTGCATTATTATGGTATTTTGTAGTATTTTTTGTGATCTCTTGACAACCATATATATTCGGAATTGAAGTTTTTCTATATATCTGTTTCATATGCGCTCTTCATTGACACCAGCAACAGAATAGCTCCAGCCCCCCACGCCAAACCGCATTTCTTTGTTAAAAATCGGGACCGCACACATCCCAGATTGTATTTTTGAAGTTCACTGATGAGAAGAGATAAAATAGATACAGTATCACATACTATGACTCTATTGGTCATGCACTCTAAATAAAACTCTCGTGATTATGTAAAACTTAGATTGACTTTAAGAAAAGATATGATTGAGGATATCGTGTCGAGAAAATACAAAAAGTGGGTGTAAATATTGGGAGAGGAAGTGCGAAGGTGAGAAGGAGAGTTTTGACGTTTTGACATGCTTGTTTCCATCCTCATCAAGTCTCCTCAGATTGTTATTTGGTTTGGAGTAATGAAGAAGTATAGGGGAGGCCACCTCGCCTATATCTCATATGTTGTGTCACACCTGCAATTCGTGGGATTTTGCTCTGAAATAGCTACAAAACTCATGACAGTTATCAATCCCATTTGAAGGCAAAGCAAGATACGCATAGAACCTTAATTTAATGTATTCTAATTCTCCCCTCCCTTTCACTGTATACACTAAAAACGCGATAGCCATTAGCTCAAAGATGTACACTTCATGTTTATATATTCAATCAGTATTTTGGAATCACACCAGAACATGTCGCTACCATTGATGGCGATGAACTGGAAAGGTACTAAGTGATACTTACTTCTTCTTGCAGAGTGCGATACTATATAGGCAGTGCTAAAATTCGGTCTTATTCATTGATTATCTCGCCTTTTGGCTCAATCATAGCTAGGTTAGTCAATACTCACACAAGTTACTATGTATTAAGTCTTCGCTGTATCATCAGGACAGAAAGATCATTAGTAACGCAGAGAAATCATATCAGATAAGGAGGGGGTTCTCTTATTGTTTTCCAGAGATATATGTTTAGAAAGTTCGCGAGAGCACCACAGTATCGTATTTCTAGGAGAGAAGGTGAAATACTTGCGATTTTTTTGTGTTGTAATATAGTATTAGTTCAAATAAGTAAAGTTCGGAAATGGCACGTTTGAACTGTGTAATTGATGTATACGCAAACATGTGTTAGAGAAGAGTGAAAACAGTACACAGAATGTACGGAAGGAGATCCAAGTTAAAGCGCGGCTACACTAAGAAAGAAGCTAAGAAAATGTTATTGGGAAACAGAATCCTAACGATGTAAGAACGCGTATCTAAGTGCAACTGATTCCATCCAAATGCTAACGGCTCGTCCTATACGGCATGAGAAAGTCCATATCACAACAATTATAAACGAGGAAACGGATTAGAGTTCTGATCGGTGAGAAACACCCCTGCTTCTTTTTGTGCTGCACCATTGCGAAACGTCCACGATAAGCTCTATTTAAGACACTCAAAAACACATGGAATGCCCTAGATACGAATGAGCGCTTCAAGAGTTACGTCCGTCGTCATAAATAACAACTGATATTGGACATAGTCGCTGCTACTACTCTCCAAAGACACCGGGCAAACAAAATCATATATGAGAAAGATTTGGAACACTCACGTCTATAATAATCACAATATATTTTGAATACATGAAAATGTGTTCCTCTATAAAGAGGACAACACCAAGAACAAAAGACAGTAGATACTATTTGTCTCGCATATTAAAACTAGAATCCTAATTAATTCCTATAACAACATAACATACACACTCCAACATATATAAACTAAATTCCACTTGTATATAAGTTAAATATTCGTAGTAGAATCTTGAAATTCACCGAATTTTATCAGCATTTTTAATGTCACAAGCAACAAAATATATTAATTATGCTGACGGTACTTATCTAAATAAGAGTTTTTATGCTTGTTAAAAAGAATAATGCTAAGTAAATAGAATAGAAGATAAGCAGTCTGACATATTGTAGAGCCATAGGAATAAATGCCATTAGTTGTATAGATGTCTCTGATATAGTATATGAACAAAATGTTGGTTCACGAAAACATAACGTAGTTTGAAAATTAAAAATAATATTTATTCCATAATTCTTTGAAAGTTAAAATTAATAATTTTCCTAAATAATTATGTTCTCCGATTATTTAAGTCTACACTAAAAGAACGAGTGGGAAGGATTCCAACCCGTTTAGCACGGACAAGTAGTTGTTTGATGATACAGATCCTGATCCAGTGGCGCATTAGTTGTGTGCTCAGTAGAGTTAAGAACATTCTTAATCAAGCGCGAAGCCTCCAAAGCGGTCTATAATTATGCAAGCGGGTGGGGCCTCGCCGATTGGACGGGGATAACGCAACATTACGTTCCATCAGTGACTGAGAGAACCTCGTGTTGCTTTAGTAGCGAGCCGGGTTGTACACGAGGGAGTTCTCACCCTTCGCTTCAATAGACGGAACACCAACTGAGCAAGCAGAACCTACAAGACCTTCCGCCGCTCCCTATTAAATGGCACACGTCACAATAAAACAATATCCTTCTCAACACTCTCTGCAATACTTCATACAGCTCTCCTTATGGTCTATTCCCATCCATGAACCTCTTAATCTAACAACCAGGTCTCCTCACCTCTCCACTCTCTCTCTCTCATACGTCTCTCTAACTGTTCACGCAGACGCGCGAGATAACCAATACCTTGGAGAGCGAGGAAGATGAAGTGCGAGTGAGGGAAACCATAAAACCGGGAAAACAAGACGTAGTAGAAATTCCGGACACATCTAGCGCAAAGAAATAGTGCAATTTCGCGCAAATGCAGACATGGCACAGGGCTCTGTTTGTAGAAATGCTGCCAGCCAGCAAAAAGCTGAAAAGGAAACGAGTCATCAGACGCCGCCAGCAAGCTGCAGGCTATGCAGCAGTCGGAAATGCACGTCGCACCGCAGCAGCAGGCAGCACTGGATGCGCTAATGCACTTGTACAACACGCGCGGATGCGATGGGCGATGACTATAAGCAGCACAGAAGGCGAGCACAATGATCGAATGTCACAATTCAGTGACGTTACGGCTACATTCTCTCGCCTCCCAGCCCATCAATCATTATCAGAGCAGCATCAGCAGCAGCGCTCAAGAAGACAAGCTTCATGCACATCAGAAGAAGACAGCATCAGCAGCAGCAGCTGCGCGAACTCTACTCCGCAACGAGCGCCCAACGATCGTTCTGGATATCGGCGACATCCACCAATTGATGGACGAGGTACCTTCACAGCCTAGACTCTCGATACCACACTGAAGCCGGGCTCTGCACTCAAGTATACTCACTCGTACGTACTCCACACCTATGCCTACTCTCTCCTCTCTCGATACTATAGAATTGCTTCCACTAAAATACTTATCAGCTGGTGTGTGCTTGTGGTGTGTCGCTATGGATATAGTAGTTTCAACTCTTGGCACGTGGTGGTATGAGCAAAGTAGGTTGGACTCTGAATGAATCTTATTTGGATAGTTGGCTGGAATCCAATTAGCTTGTGTGCAGTGGTATCGGTGTTCCTTTAATTGCTCCACTATGAGTGGCAAATCAATTTTGGGAGCGTGCGAGGATTTTATATATGCGTACCGATAAGTAGAAATTACTATTCTAACTTTATATGCATTTCTATTTTGGACGATGTAGCATCGGTGAATTGTGACGATTTTAGTAGCTCTATATATACCTTTGATCCGAGAAGTTGATAGGGTATATTTTCCAGGATAATATTTGAGTTTGGTAAGAGAAGGTGTTACCAAACGTGAACGTCGCCCCTCTTCGAGATATTAAAGGTTCATGTGGACCTAAACGGTGAAATTTGGAAGTAGAAAACAATCAGGCTCTGACACAATTCGTAAGATGTGACGAATTGGGGGAAGAAAGCGCACAAGAGACTTTTGTACCAGCTATGAGTAGCTTTTCTGATTCTTTTGGGATGAGAAACAAGAGGGGGTGGGGGAAGGTGTGGGGGGGGGTGACCGTCGGGGGGGCGAGGGACGATAGGATCCTGGTGCACTGTTGCATTTCTAATTAGTGAAGAGAGATTGGATATTTTTCTGAAATAAGGAAGATGCATATAACTCTATGCTCGTGACTTAAATTAATGTTTATACATCAATGCTATTTAGTAGTCTGTCAAGCTTATTACTGCAATTGTCGAAGGGGAAGATAGGTGTCGAGGTAGTTAAATATGGCGTTGTCTAGACGGATGTACTTGTAGAAGTAATAAAAGTAGGCTGTTTATAGTTCATGAGGCTGTAGTTGGGCAAGATAGATGGTGATCTTAACATCTATGGTTTTCAGTCACATCTTAAGACCTCGACTTCTGTTTCTCGAAAATGAGCACTCTCACTCCAAAGCCACTATGTCTTTTGTACAGTAGAGACATTTTTACTCAATGACTTGTCTAACTTATCATGTCCATTTACTTGACTTGTTACCAGCATGACAGCATTTCAGTGGCCGATGTGCTATACGTATACATGCATAAGAATACCTCCCAAATATGCACACTTCTATAATAGAAATGTTGGTCCTCATTCTCCAGCACGGAAGCACCAAGCTACTTTCGTTGTTTGCACAAGTGATGATGCAAGATGCATATCTTAGTATGGTCCCCAACGGCATTATATGCTACTTTTAAATCTTATCTCTCGCACTAATGCGGATTTGACTGCAATACTACTCCCTTCGTTTAAGTAGCCCTTGCATCTACCACGTTTTGAGGCTGCCCTCATACCCACTCCTTAAATTATGTCGCTAGGTATCTTCGAGTAGCAGGTTAATATCCGCGCAATTAAAAGACAAACTTGGTCTACTCATCATTGTGGGAATAATGTGATATGGTTTTGTTGAGTTCTATTCTCATCCAACGGCTGAGAAAGTTTTGCAGAGCTACAATGGTGCTATGATGCCAAATACAGAGAACTTCTACTGATCATCCCCGGTTCCATAATATTTGGCAGAGCATATACACTTTAGTGGCTTGGTCGCAATAAAGATCAGATACTGTGTTTAACTGATCACAAATCTAATATGTGTGGAGATGATGCGCCAGCAGATGTAAAGATACACACTGCTGTAGAAACTGGTGACAAACTTTGCTTTAGATTATATCTCCATTCTCGTAAAACGGACACACTTCGTTGTTTAGAACACTTCACACCATATCAAGGCACGGCTTCAAAGTAGGTTATGGTTTGTTAGGTCCTTGGGTCGATCTGAAAACATGAGAGGACACATATTTCAAGCGGCTATTATCTAGGGAACGAAACACTGTGAACATTGTGCATCCGCCCCTCTAACCAAAAGGTATCACTTATTGTCACTCTAACACATAGTGTGACCGTGGAAGGTTTGTAATGGTGTCGTAGCAACACCAAATAAGAAACAGTACCTGGTCGAGATATCAAACAGCTACGACGTCTTCTCAGAAGGGAAACTTGTCGAGCACTCTAATTCCGTGTTAACGTTGTAATAATACTATAGATTTGGATATTTTAATATTCTCTCATAATGTCATAAAAATTTGAAATTAGGTATAACTGCGATCAACTCTGGGTCTCCTGCCGTGATCTAGAAGTATTACATAGCTAGTTCATTTGATAGTGATTATGTCATTTTTGCTATCCCCGACCATACATATCAGACAGTCTAGTGTCTTCAGTACGATAATGCAAGTCAAATGTCACGTTTTATCATAGTCTGAGTTCGTTTATCTGATGCTGGTTTGTTTGCATAATTGGGACCCCCGATCGCACTCCTAGATCCAGGAAGAAATAAATATCATCTATATTCAATAACGTAACCCACCTAGTATAATATCCGTGGCGAAAAAGGAGGAGAGAATTGACACAGCATTTCTTTGTTTATTTGGTGTCACCTTATTCCAGCTGCTCCTGCTTTTAAAGATACTCTTCATTCCAACCATTTTTTTAAGTATTTTTGTGAGGAAATTATACATCAGTCAGTCTTCTGTTCCATAAATATTTTGGTGTTCTGAAACTCGAGGCAAGTACGAGGTGGTTGTAGACGAGAGGCACAGAGGGGATTCCGATCGATACTCATCATTCTGATATATATCAGGAATATGATACGGACTGTGGAGGAGGTGCCTATAGCAATATATACCTTACTCCTCTTGCTCACTTCCGGTTCAACCGACTCCACACTTCAATCACTCATGGACTGACGCTTGGTAGTGAGTGCAATCACAAACAAAATGAAATAACATACGTTACCAGATACTACATCACCAGGGAGCAGAGACTCGCCCCTCCTTCAAGATATAGAGATTGGGAATTCTATTTATTGGCACCGGTAATATTCTACAGTCTGGCGGGCTATTGTTGAATTATATATTCATCTCTATTATGCCGCTAACGACACATTTTGCTAGTATACTTTATGGCGCTACTTGAAAAAGCTCGACCTTCAGTCGATTTACTTGCCTCCGACATTCGGCACTTCCTATTCTTCTTTACTCTAGTTGTATTAGTCTTAATATGTCACGCAAACAGAGCGAGATCTACCGCCCTATTACTGCCTTTAAAAGTGGAAAAGGACCATAGTAGGTTGCACTATAGTATAATTCCATTCTCTGAGAGGCGACGCGTGGGATTCTTCTCCTAAGAGACAACCTGTAGTGCAAACTTTCCCAAACTGATTCTTCACATCTCGATAGTAATAGTACTATTGGTTTTATCCTAGTCTTATCGAGAAAAGCTACCATTACCCTAGCCGGGCCACCCTGATCTATGCCTACTATGTTGCCCTCACCACAATTGATCTGGAGCCATCTTAAACAAATTCCGAGAGTCTTTAGAGCCGCTTTACGGGTATAAACTGAAAGCCAAAGTCCATTCATGCGGAACAACTCGAACTCGGCTCGTTTAAGCTTGACTCGAGCTTGGTTCGTTTGAGTAACAGGCGACCTCAGTAGTCTCCGGCAACATCTTTTCTAGTTCCTATGCTCCGAATACTGGAACGAGCCAAATACGCGATTAAACTTAGTGTCTCGGGCTCGTGCTTCGGAATAGTACCCAGGCTATGTGAGCCAAAAATGCATTCAAAATATCCTGCATCCGAGCACACTAACTCCGGCTAAATCTGAGAGTTTGAATTTAGAGCTCGCTCTGGATATTTACAGCATAACCTACTCAGTAGAAAATATTAAATTATATATTTTAGTTTTGTCTATCTCATATTTATAACAAAGTATAAGGAGTACTGTTACGCCCACTGATGTGTTTCACTGTGTGGTTTAATATATATGATGATGATTCTTGACGATAGAGAAGTATTCAACTTACGGTTATAAATGTATATGTATTGGGTCATTTTTCCTGGATACATATAATATATGATTACTTAGATCTATTAATCTCTTTATATTCTTACGCTGCATTTTCACGTTTAGCGTCGCATATATTAACATATTTCTTTGTTATAAAATATGTAATCAAATATTTTTTCATTTATATAAAACAAAATAATTGATTGATATGGTGTGGTCTAGTATATTGATTATAGCTAAACTCTAATGTAATCGTTCAACCGACCAGTCTATTCTATTCCTTATTCCTTATATGTGTTATGGCCACAAAACAAATCCAACAACTCTCCACTCTTTAATACTTCTCTAATAGATCCCTTTGAAACACATCTGCATGCATCCCCAGGGACTGCCTATTTTAATTTGCTATCGTATAAAAGAGACAAGATATAAACCATCTGTATCGCAAAATTCATTACCCATTTCAATATTGTTAAGATTAGTCTTCAACAACTCTTTTCGTTACCTATAATCAATTTACTTACGGACATATTGTTTCACGAAATTCGTTGTTAGTAATCAATGTCTCTTAGATGATTGCCTTCCTCAGTTAATAGGTGTCTTCAGGCATAGCATCAGGCCACATAGCAACTCACTAATATTAATTAATAGGCTCTGTTTTAGTATAAGCCCTTAAGACATAGAGTGTAGATCTAGAATTGACTCTGATGCAAATGTTCATTGAGCTTCTCTGTATAAATGGCATACAAAATACAAACTCGGCATGTATAATAGGTAATTCAATATCCTCATAGCTAAGCAGCAACATCTTATATGTGCGGCTAGAATGAGTGCAATGTCTCTACCCTATATTCACGCGACCTATGTTTATGATACTTGATCATAATTTAGACTTTTATACATAATTACTGGTATAGGAGAAATATTTTTTGTATTTTTTTTATTAGGCAAATTTTGAGTGCCAAAGTTGGTAATTTCAAAATACTCTTGAAAAGTTATCCCTAATTTCTAAAACACCATCGCAGCAAGCAGAAGCTGAAGCACTCAACCAGAACGCTCACTTCAAGGTTTGCAGTTGAGACATACTCGCCTTTGTCAGTTCGTTCTTGCTGTCGAAGATATCGGTAGCCTGAGCTCCACAGAGCTTTTGTGCTTGTGTAAAATTGTAAAAGCGCCCGCAGAACCTCTGAGTATTCACAACCAAGGGCATCTTTCCGAACTTTATTTGAGATGAGCTTAACATATGTGTCACTACTCGGCTTGGCTTGGCTCAGCTCGTTTACAGCCCTACAGTTTGGCTGTTCCTATATGTACTACCAGTACAGTTCTATTGAGAGCTTGGGTTCTAGGAAAAATGTTGATCGTCATGTGTCCTTGTTCTGTCCAAGGGTGGTGAATAATATTTGTGGAATTAATTTTATTTAGCTATTTGACCTGCAATGTGCAAACTAAAAAATGTGGTCAATGTCGGTGTTTCATACTTCCTGTCTGGATCCTGAGTGTGAATATCTGCATTTTTGGTGTACATTGCGGCTTCTCTCTCTCTCTCTCTCTTGATCTTTCTCTTATATATATATTCCCGTAAGTAAAATAGAGTTATTGAGTTCAATAGTGTCATAGTTATATTTAATATATCTCTGCATAGTTGGTCTTTTATATATCAAATGAGTACGACTTCCGTGGATGAAAATGGTTGTCTTTTTGTCATACGCGTCCATATTCATCTGTTTGTCATATACACACTGAGTTCCTATGACCTGGGGAAGAACCGAACCTCCTTAGCACCTAGATCCTTCGGCGCCAACAGAGGCATCCCCTCCGGCCCCTGCAACTGACCACCAGAAGGAAGCTCCGGCGCCGGCGAGGCAGTGGGTAGGTCTCCGACCGACGCAGGCTGCAGCGACAATGAGATGGGCAGAAGACCCATGCACTCCGACTCCAATAGCTGGCCACCAACGGCACACTCCAGCGCCGGCGAGCCGGAGGTGATACTGCCGACCACCACAGACAACTCCGGCGCCACCTCTGCATGAGCGCCGGAGCTGTTGGAGCACCCACCCTTGCCTCCGTGAGCTACGGTGATACCGTCGACCCCCCCCGGACCATCACAAGCCAATTCCAGGTTCCCCTCAGCCCGACCCAATACCTTCCCCAAACTCACGCCCGAATCCCCCGCACCAAAATTGGGCCCCCACATGGCAGCCCAAACGCACGCCCAATGAACTGACACGGAGGATGGGCCCTGGCCTGCTGGGCTTTTAAGGTAAAACCACACACACTACAGCTTAAGGCGGGAAAGGAAAAGCCACCCTGGCACTGTTGACGTAAAAGAGAGGCAAGCCGGTCCACCTCCTTTCGCAGGCTCATAACCTGTTTCCCCAAATCAGCACCATTAAGAGACAACGCCTCTCTGTCCGACAAACCAGCGGGACACTTTCCCTCCTCAGCGTGCTCCTTAGACATAGAAGAGGAAATCAGCTTGGGAAGTGGACCAACTTCAGGGTTCTGTTGCATGTACACAGTGTTCGAAGTGTCAGCAACCCGTGAAATTTGAACAGGGGCACTGGACCTCCCACCGTCATCGTGCACCACCGCCAGAGCCAACACCACCTTAGCAAAAGAATCTTCGGGCCGAATGCGCGAAGACTCCACCCGAGTCACTGAGAGACTCGCAGAGCGAAAACAGGACACCGCCTCAAGAAACACTCGGTTCAAAATCTGCCACCCATGGCCATGTTTGCCTTCCGGCACCAGCACGGCCCCCAGCTTCCTTCGCCCTCCATATTCAACAACCGCAATGTAACGACCCCCTTTGTTACAGCACCTTTGTGCCAGAAAACCACGTCTAGACTCGGTGAATTTAGAAGCAAAGTCTACCGCATGAGAAGCCACCAGCAGTTTATCTGACATATTAACCATCCACACAGCTCCATACTTTCCCATGTGAATCTCATTCACAGTCCGCGAACTCCATTCTGAGAATAGAAGATCACCCTTCGCACTAATCCTCACGTGGAATTCCTTAGACTCAATACGAAAGCAACGATTAAAGAGCGACATCTCACTTCCAAACAAAAGACAGGTGCACTAAGAACACCAGAACTGCACTAAGAACACCACACACAACCACCAGATTCCTGATCCTTCACTTCTACCTAACAAACTAATCTAACAGGAAACGATGAAAGAATACAAACCAACCACCCCAATCACCCAATGGAGAAGAGAAAGGAGAGAACAGAGAACCATCCCACTAGGGTACTCTCATTAGGTTTTTAGAGATTTTGATTTAAATGGAGAGTAATTCTACCACTCTCATTTGTTAGTAACAGAGTTCCTTCTACATTCTCAAAGAAGCATCAGTACATAAACCAAGGAGATTAGGAAGATACCTTGGAGGGATGTGGCAGTAAAGCAGCACCGGAGTATAGCAAAAGTCGTGTTGCAGGTAATGTCTTCTACAATTGCAAGAACCACTTATAACTTCAATTTCAGATGATATTTGATAACATCTTCTAAAATTATAACAAGGATAATTATGCAATGAGCTGATAACAGTCGACCACAACCAACCAAGGATAAACTTATACATACAAGAAAAGTAGATAAGGACTTGCCTCCGTTAAGCTATCAGTATTATCTACATCAACAGATTCATCTGCTACGCTATGGCTTGTCTCCTCATTGAGAATCGATTCAGTCCCTAATGGAGCGTGCACATGCATCACTTCAGTCACATCACCTTCATGACTTCTTTCACTAGTCATATCATTCACCGTTGTATCAATATTGAGATCCGTGTCACCCTTAGGAGGAAGAATAAACTCATTAGAGCCGTTCTCCATGCTACTTTTTTTGGAAGCATAACTACCAGGTACTTCAATGGTGGAGCCAGATTCAAAAGTTGCAAATTGGGTTTTAATTTTGCCACCACTCATTTCCTTGGAAACATCCTCACAAGCACAAACCTTTCGTAAGTCAGAAACCGCATCCAAAGTAGAAGAAGTACTCAATCGATCAACTTCGTTGTTACACTTGAGTTCAGGATTCGTTGTGTTTAGGACATCGGAGACAGTATATGGAATATCATTTTCAACAGAATTGCGCCGTACACGCTCATTGGTTTCTAAGGCCAATAGATTGCCTGAAGAATCACTCGTTTCTGTATACGACACGGCACCTTCCAACGATTCTTTTCTGATTTCAAGGGTATGATCACTTACTGCTTTCACCCTACTACTATCAGTATCAAGAACGCCACCATCCTCTCTGCATTCAGAGATCTGTTCACCAAGATCATCCACTTTAGCTGGATTACTTGTTTGTGCTCTTACAGTACAAGATTCACTTTCTTCTAATAAATTCCGCTCAAAAACCTTTTTGATAGTTTCTTTTTCACGAATTTTTTCGACCTCATTCGCATTTCCAAACCGGAAAACCACACTGCCATCTGAACACTCTGCCAAACTCATCAAATGCGGCAAAAACAATAAATTAGAAAAAAAAAAAAAAAAAAAAAAAAAACTTTTTTTCAGTTTGGCATGCTGAGAAAAGTTAGTAACAATAAAGAAAACGAAGGGGAAATAAACTTTGCAACCCCAAGTTTTGGAGTAGTGCACTTTGCACCCCATCTTTTATTTTCGCAACATTGAGCTTGTCAACTGTCCAATTTCGTCGATTTGTACTTTCCCCGAAAACAAAAATTGGTCGCCGGTGTGTATTGGCAGGGACAGAATACCAGATATTGTGTTTAGATTTCCTGGAAAGGAAAACTCCAGCCTCATAGCTCAAATTTGCGAACTGGTCCTTCCTTTTCTCAGTTGCCAAACAGAAGTCAATACAAACCGACAAGATTCAAAGACTTCGACGGCGTACCAGTCATGGAAACAATGTCGACATTGTCGGACGAAGAACTAGACAGTGAGAAATCTCTGGAAAGCATCGGATGGTGCGTTGGCCTTCGCGTCGGGGCACAAATTGGAGGAATAGTCGTAGTGGAAGAAGAAAACGACGACGAAGAAATTCCAAGCGTGTGGAGAGGTTTGCAGAATATGTGGAAGAAGGAAGAGAAGCTCAAAGACGCAGACGGTGGAGAGTGTGAGAAGGATAGTAGATGAGCCATTTAGAGAATTATTCGAGCTTCTCCCCTTTCTTCGGATTAGAGTGGAGATGAGAGTGCTGCTGTTCCTCGAACTCGATTGCAATTTCTCCGGTTGTCATTTGTTAGAGGGAGAGAGAGAGAGAGAGTGAGGCTCAAGTCTGCCTGGGGTGCCACCTGGGAGACTATTCAGACTCTAGAAAAGGAGCACACGGATAAGCCTGCAGTTTGCGTTAATATTAAATAAAAAATTTTAAAATTTACTGAGGTTCTTTTGAAGGGTGTACTCAAATAGATTTTAAACTTAAATTCAGGTGATTCAGAAAAATAAAAAATTAAATTCAGGTGGACACATTTTTTTTATTCTTAATTTTTATTGTAAAAATCAAAATAACGAATTTTATATTTATTTTTTAACTTTATCGTGAATATCAAAATAATTTTAAATTTTGATCCTTACAATTTTTTGTCTTGATTAAATTTTAATGTTCATGAAACCATTTTTAACCGGCCATCAGAAAAAAAATTCACTGGCCAAGAAGCCTCAAGTAACTTAGCCAAAGACCCACTATGAAAAACGATGGAGAATCTGGGAAAATGAGGAAATCATGAAGTGGACTACTCTTTGGGTCAACTTCCGAAATTAAAGTTAGTGCCCCGTAAAAATTGCTAAGAAAGAGGAAAGATGATAGTTTTGGTAAATTATCTTCGGTACCCCCTCCAAGCTAGCGAGCCCCCTTTTTATTGAAGTGGCTTTTTCTCTTTCCACATGAAATGAGCTGATTGGCTATCAGTAGAACTGATCTTTTTATAAATTGATGTGACTTTTGGTCAATGTGGTGTGACACTACAGACGAGGAGATTTCTTAGAATTTAATCAGGAATATGCTTTTAGATTTTTTACCATCTAGTCATCCTTTGTTAAAAAAAAAGGGATAAATTACTTCGTACGTTTTTGGGGTTTGATCTTTTCCCAGATTATTCATCAGGGTTCGATTTTTTCTAAAAATATCCCTGGGGTAAGGACTCATTACCAAATAGATCTTATCGTCAACTCATTGGACGGAAATGCACACGTGGCTAACGGCTTACACGTGGGAATTGACAGCTGATTTTTTAAAAAAAATCTCGCCCAATCGCAATGTGACACGTGTCAGTAAATAAATAAAAATAAAAATATTTTAAAAAAATATAAAATTAATAAATAATGTTAAAAAAAAGCCTGATCGGAGTCGGGGACCCCTGATCCTTTTCCGGTGAAGGCCCCCTCCATCAACCGCAAGAGGGATTCTGGCCGCCCAGAATTGGGCGGCTAGCGAGGGAGGAGGAATCCCTCCTCCACCCCAGTCTGGGGGACCTCCCCCATCCCGTGGGATGGGGGAGGTCCCCCAGCCGCCCCAGAGCACCTCCCGGGTGGAGGAGGGATTCCTCCTTCCTAGGCAGCCAGAATCCCCTGGTAGAGGGGGCCCCCACCGTGATCCCTCCACCGGGAAAGGATTGGGGTCTCCGACCCTGACCCCGATCAGGATTTTTTTTTTAACATTATTTATTAATTTTATATTAAAATTATTTTTATTTTTATTTAACACGTGTCACATTGCGATTGGGCGAGATTTTTAAAAAAAATTCAGCTGTCAATTCCCACGTGTAAGCGTTAGCCACGTGTGCATTTCCGTCCAATGAATTGACGCAAGATCTATTTGGTAATGAGTTCTCACCCTAGAGATATTTTTAGAGAAAATCGAACCCTGAGGACCAATTTGGAAAAAGGTTAAATCCCAGAAACGTGCGGACTAATTTGTCTAAAAAAATTAACTAAGCGTCACCCCGCACCGATTAAAAAAAAAAAAAAATCTTGTCTAGTTTAGAGTAACTTTATTTAAAAATTACTGCTCGATTAAATAATTTAAAAATATATAATTAAAGATAAAAAAAAAAAAAAAATGCAACGGCATCCTAATCACTCAATGGGGGCCCAGCGATTCGGTATATCCCCATTGATATTTTATATTTTTAGCAATATTATTCGGAGTTAAAAGGTGAAATTGCATAAAAAGCAGACAAGACCCAAACGGAGAGGAAAAGGCTTAGTCCACGTGGTTGGAGGCAATACGGAGATGCGGATGGAGCTCTAGTTCCCATTGGTCCGAAATCTATCCACGACAGTAAGCCTAGATTGCCCCTCCAGATTTCATTATCCTACATGGCTCCTCCACAAGCCTTTTTTTAGATTCTCTGATCTCTCGCCCTTTCCTCCTCGCAGTTGATAAAACCAGCCAAGAATCCATTTTGCCTCAGAAACTTAAGCATCATCTGTATTGTTTCCCTGACCAACTCGTTTAGTTTCTAGAGAGAGAAAGAGAGAGAAATGGCTGCTACCTCTGGTGCAGTGCTAAATGGGTTGGGATCTTCCTTCTTGTGTGGAGGAAAGAGAAGCCAGGCCTTGCTTTCTGCAGGTGTTGGAGCCAGAGTAGGTGGTGCTGTTGGGCCTAAGAAGTTGATTGTGGTGGCTGCTGTTCAACCAAAGAAGTCTTGGATTCCCGGTGTAAGAGGTGGTGGCAACTTCATTGACCCCGAGTGGCTCGATGGCTCGTAAGGCTCTCATCTTTGTCTCTAACTTTGCTCTTGCATTATGTAGAGTAGGCATGGGAAGTACGTTTTTTGTGATTGACATGGAAAGACTTCAATTGCAGGCTCCCAGGTGACTACGGTTTTGACCCACTAGGACTCGGAAAGGACCCAGCATTCCTCAAATGGTACAGAGAAGCGGAGCTCATCCACGGCAGGTGGGCTATGGCTGCAGTGGTTGGAATCTTTGTTGGCCAGGCATGGAGCGGTGTCCCATGGTTTGAAGCCGGAGCTGACCCTAGCGCAATTGCTCCCTTCTCCTTCGGATCCCTCCTTGGCACCCAGCTTCTCCTGATGGGCTGGGTTGAAAGCAAAAGATGGGTAGACTTCTTCTCCCCCGACTCACAGTCTGTAGAATGGGCCACGCCATGGTCTAAGACTGCCGAAAACTTTGCCAATGCTACCGGGGAGCAAGGCTACCCAGGTGGCAAATTCTTCGACCCCTTGGGCTTTGCTGGCACCCTCAAGGACGGCGTTTACATTCCGGATGCGGAAAAGCTGGAGAGACTGAAGTTGGCTGAGATCAAGCATGCTAGGCTTGCTATGGTAGCCATGCTAATTTTCTACTTTGAAGCTGGACAAGGGAAGACACCTCTTGGTGCTCTTGGCTTGTAAAAGCTTCAAACTTGAATGTAGATATCCGAATTAGAGACGAGATTCATAACCCTCTGTTTATTGAGACCTGAGTTCCGCCATGAAACTTCAAATTCCATTCTTTCTTCTTGGGTTTATGAGTGTTTGTAAAATAGTTGATTTTGCTGCTATGTTCGAACTTTTATCTCCTGTCTTCCGCAATTATTTGTCCTAGATAAATAACTATCAGAAGGGAATCGCAATTGGATTACCATAACATGGTCTTGGAAGCATGAGGAGTAGATTTTACCAGATGGGAACGATCGAAGAATGGATGCAACAGGCTCTAGGGTGCCGATGCAAACTCTATTGGCATAGTGATAACTGAATTTTGGGGGTAAAGCTAAAGAATTCTCAAGTAACGATTTGTATGCTCTGATGGATTCGCCAGAGAGAAACTCATATCCTCCTGAGTAATATTTAACCAATTGACCACCAGTAATCTTTGCATTAAAAAGCTAGTTGCTAGGTTAATGGAAACTGAGTAAAAGCAAATAGAGTTATTGGAAAAAAAGAAAACATGGTGAACATTATTCACTACCCATAGCCATAAAAAACTCACCCTCGCATACAACCTCACCCCCCACATCCGCCCTCCCTTCCATCTTCACAATGCCAAAGCGTTTCTGCAGCTTGGCAAGTGTCATACTTATAACTAAGGTGTCACCAGCAACCACTGGTTTCCGGAATCGCACTTTGTCGATACCAGCTAATAAGAAATCTTCACGAGAGCATCCAACTTCTGGTTGCAGCATAGCCAAGCCACCCACCTGTGCCATGGCCTATCCAACAACCAGTGCCTTTAATCGCTATCTATCGGATTTGCCGACACAAAAATCAAATAATGGAGGTAGCTTTTACTAAAATAACTCAACATCACTATCAAACCTCATGTGAACAATCATGTACAACCAAGTTAAAAAATTTCAGCAATTTTCAAGTGGGGTATTCTGTTAACCAGCCCACTTTTATTGACAAACTTCAATGAGATCACGGCTGCTTGTCTCAGTTGCTATGATTCGAATCTAATACAGATCATTGAATTGTAAGCTAGGTGCTAACCAGTAGTTTAAGCACATGGTGTGATATTGCATCCAATCTGTGCATAGGACATGAAGCAATCGCTCCAGGGTACCATAGGACCAAATTCCGCCGAGTATAGAACCAATTTGAGGCATATGGCAATAACTTAACGTTGCACTTGCCCATAACACTTTCTATGCAAACGCTTCCAGAATTTCACATGCAACAATGATCGTAGTAAGAGGCCTACTGGCAATACCAAATGAACCAATGATAATTCCCAAATTCTGAGGTGTGGACTCTGGAGGAGGGAAGGAGCTCCGGCTCCTCCCGTCCTTCCTCTCCCCTCTCCCTCTTCTTTGTTTGTCTCTCTTATTTTTTCCCTGTGTCTTGTTATTTTTTTGTATTAGGAACGAAGTCAGATCTGCCCATTTTGATTCGCCCACTCCATGCACGCGGCCCACCCACGAACTTGCCCGCATCGGCCCAAACTCAACTGCATTTGTTGTCGGATAATAAGCAAACCTCAAGGTGGGCTTGGCTTGTTCAGTAAACGAGTTAATTCATGTTGTACGTACGTCTTTACTTTTGGTTGCAGAGTATACAAGTATCTAAAGCTTCATTCTCTCTGATCCAGACTTCCAGTATATGGATGAAAAGTTGCCTTTGGACATGATTCCATCTTGCTCACTTCATGGATATAAACTTATAAAGAGAAATCGTGTCAAAATGCCTCTTGCTGTTCCTTTTGGGCTGAAGCAATACCATTAGAAAGAAGTCCTACTACTATCAGTATTTGCCCTGTAGACTCAATCCAGCAAGCCCTGAGTTCTAATCTTTATTGGACTTGTTTAGAGTACCTCATAGTGCATCTGTTTGCACACGAATTAGTCTATGGGCTACCAGATCTCACCACTCTGGACAAAAACATAGGAAATTATTTTCCTGTTAATAAAGTTTTACTTGATAAAAAAGAAAAAACAAACCAAAAATAGGAAAAATGGGAAATCCAGAAGATATTAAAATATTGCGATGTCTTTCGTAGGTAGGCGCAGGCATGATTTACCCCCACTACTGGCCTTATTTTTGTTCACTCGGAGATAATGCTTATCATTTAGAATTTTTCACGGGGAGATTTGTTGAAACTTCATAGGTTATATATGTTACAGAAATGCCTTTGTTACTCACCCAATTGGAAAACTGAGCCCTTATTTATTCGGGACTCTTTTGAACAAGAATATTCCTTTTCTTGGAGGAAATTTGCATGACCACAGGGCCTTCCAATCCACATTCTCTTCTTTTGGGCTATCCCTCGAAGTGATTGATATGAGCTGTAATGCTCAAAGAAAAATCAATGTGGTGGAGAGGAGGAGAGAGACGGAGAGAATCTGATAACACGTGAAGACGTCGAATTGTTTACTTGAACTGTATCTACTGCCGTAGCAGAAGTAGAAAAATCCCCTTGATTGCGTTGACTGAAGTTCTCACAGCAAAGGGGTCGCGAGCGAGCGGTCTGGTGAAGGCCAATCTGCTTAGGGCCCGTTTCGCTTTCAAATCGGTGCCAAATATTCCCAGAAGTGCAACCATTTCCCAGATCAGATCTACTTGGTCCAGCTTCTGTACCAAATCAAGGAGCTCTTAGTTGCATTTCAGTGCCAAACGCCCTGGTATGCAGCATTCTCAGTATTCCCTGTTTGTATGATTGCAATGTGTTTGCCCAATTCCCCAAAAGACCCGTTTTGTTTTCCCTTGGGTTCCTTGCAACATTCGCTCGAAAGGATTTGGATGATTTCCAAATTGTTCATTTAGTGGAACAAATGGCAGAATCCTTTGTCCGAGCTGAATATTTAATTGAACTGAACAGCAATTGAGACTAATTCTATGGAGTTTCCGGAATATTGTCAGTAATGCTTCATATTGTGTGAGTAGAAGTTCAATTCCCTTCGTTTCTGGACTATCTTTGACTAAATATCTAACGCAAATACCTTTAGAAACCAACAGATTTTGTTAACTGATATCGTAGACATTGATGTGTTTGCTTGTCCTCTGGCACTCTTAGATTCTGCATCTACTTTTAATGAGGACTTATTAAGCAAATAACTCTTTATGGAAGACGTCTGTTACCTATATCTTCCGTAACTTTCTTCTCTGGATTGAGTAATATCACCTTTTATCTAGGAATTTTTCCTTCATAAATGTGCTACAAGAGTTGTTGCAAAGAGCTTGTTTTTCATTCTTCTTAGATTGAAGCTTACTCAATGTAGTTGCTGGAGGCACTCTTCGAAAGTCAAGTAGTGTTTATGCCTGTGTAGTGATGGCAAATAATTTGTATCTAGTGCGGCTACTGCACCACATATGGACTGGTTGGTTGCCTGTCATATTAATTCCGCTGTTTTCCTCCTTCTTTTTCCTGCTTTTTAGGGGGGGGGGGGGGGGGGGGGGGGTGGTGGTTGTGAGGAGGGTGAGGACTGTACCTTTTGATGGGATGACCTCTGTGAGCGTTATATATTTGGTGATTTTGAAACTTTCAATGTTGATCTAGATATGTCCCGTACTTACCATTTTGAAATATTCGAAATCTTATATGATAGCATCTCTGTATTGCCACCTGGTTCATGATCAATGCTTTCGAGTGGTTAATGCAAAACCTCTTTTTCAATCTTTTACACGCAAGTGATTTTACTGATGGTACAATTATCTCTTTACCATGAAATCTCATGCTCGAATGAATTTCTTTTGCATGCAGTAGTACGATTCTCGTTCTTGCTCTTCTGCCTAGTATTTCTGGTGGAACCATGTTAATGAGGGGATACTGCTAGGATAGTCTTTGATTTGGCAGCTGTGTTGGACACAAACACTCATTGATGAATGTCGGCTGAGCTAAACAAGGTATATAGTCATCTAAAGAGAATAGCAATTTTAGTCAACAGATACTTGGGATTATTTTCTATAAGTTTATGGTCATCCATTAGAGTTAACAAAATATGATTAGTGGAACTGAAGGGTTTCTGCAGATTCTCATTTGGAGGCCACCTATCAACTTAGGTGGTGGGATCCTCTGGTTTGTATTTTCCATTTTTCTGGTATCTAGTGGAGCATTTTACTATACATTTTTGGCTTTAGGCAGGTAGCTTTATGTCGGTACATTTTGCAAGCTGTTGATATTTTGCTCTCTGTAGATTTGCTCCTGTCAATATATGTGAGATATGTTAATGCTTTTTCCTTCCACTATGTGATAGGCATGAAGCTGTTGCCATCTTTTCTGGAACCACTTGGTAATAGAGTAAGAGTTGTTTGTAGACTGGTTTATTTGAAGACAATTGAGAGGGTATGTGCCTAGTTGAACCTAGAAGTGAAGTATGACAATGGCGGCATTTCCAAGGCGTTACTTGATTGTCATCTTAACCTTCATCTGCACGTCTGTTTGTTATATAGAACGTGTGGGCTTCTCTATTGCATATACAGTTGCAGCTGATGCTGCCAAGGTAAATCAGTCGACTAAAGGAACCATACTTTCAACGTTCTACTATGGATATGCCTGTTCACAGGTGCCTGGAGGATGGGTAGCTCAGAAAATTGGGGGAAGGAAGGTCCTTCTTATTTCCTTTTTGTTATGGTCATTGACTTGTGCATTAGTCCCATTAGACCCTAATAAAGTCATGGTTTTGGTGATTGCCCGCTTGCTTGTTGGTGTGGCACAAGGCTTCATCTTCCCCTCTATCCACACGGTTCTAGCACAGTGGGTTCCACCCCATGAAAGATCTAGATCTGTTTCTCTAACAATGTCCGGGATGTACCTTGGTGCGGCTGCAGCAATGCTTGTCCTTCCAACCCTGGTGAAGCATAGAGGGCCCCAATCTGTATTTCTTGCTGAGGCCACATTAGGTGCCATGTGGTGTTTGCTTTGGGTCAAGTATTCTAGTGACCCTCCTCGATCTGAACATCCAAAAGCTACTGCTGCTGGGTTTGGTGAATCTTTATTACCAGTCAAAGGAAACCAGAAAATGAAAGTGGAGAACGGAGGATTTTCTGCCAAAACTGCTAACATTCCGTGGAAGAAAATATTTCTCAGCTTGCCTGTTTGGGCTATTGTTGTGAATAATTTCACCTTCCATTATGCTTTGTATGTGTTGATGAACTGGCTGCCAACATACTTTGAACAAGGCCTGCAGCTTAGCCTCCAGGAGATGGGGTCATCTAAGATGATGCCTTATTTTAATATGGTTATATTTTCAAATATTGGGGGAGTGGTTGCTGACCACTTAATCACCAATAGAATCTTGTCTGTGACTAAAATCCGGAAGTTATTGAACACTGTCGGCTTCTTGGTTGCTTCTGTTGCATTGATGGCAATTCCCACCTTTAGAACTTCTGGTGGGGCTGTCTTCTGTTCTTCAGTGGCTCTTGGTTTCTTGGCACTCGGAAGAGCTGGGTTTGCAGTGAACCACCTGGATATTGCTCCGAGATATGCAGGGATTGTGATGGGAGTTTCTAATACTGCTGGTACTTTTGCTGGCATTATTGGAGTTGATCTCACTGGCAGGCTTCTTGAAGCTGCAAAAAATGCTAATTCAGATCTTTCAAATTCAGAAAGCTGGAGACCAGTGTTTTACATTCCGGGGTTGCTCTGCATCTTTAGTTCTTTGGTCTTTTTACTGTTTTCAACAGGAGAGAGAATTTTTGACTGAGTTAACCTTGTTCCATCTATAGTTCACAACTCACCATTACTCTCTTCACCATTGAGATCGAGTTTATAATGTTTGCTGATGAACCCTCTGGCTCTGATCTTGTTCATCACACTGTAAAAGAATCTAAAGGGTAGGCTTATCGATAGGATAGATAGCTGTTAAAGTTTATTCTTTGATGTGCAATGTGAAGAATCTGTAATTCATTTTCTTGTTTTATCGAACAACTATGCATAATCGAGCAGGTTTTCATCTGTCATGAAACATTGCATCTTTTTGTGATATATGTTCAGGTGTAATTGACTGACGACGAAGGAAATAAAAGGGGTTCCAGCAATAGAGCTGCGGACCTGCGCCACTTTATAATGAGGGTTTCTTTCTTGTATGGTTCCGTAGATCTTTTTTGCTTCCAACTTTCTGAATCTTCTAGACACCGCTCACAGGTGTATCACAGCATGTGGAAGTAGAAGTAAGAAAGACCTCAGTTGTGATCCGTATACCGTCTGATGTTATACTGGTTTTTGAACAAAATTTTTCACAAATATATCGCAGGAAAGAGTTATGTGAAGCAGCGAGCCCAAACTCATGTGATCAGGCTGGTCTTTGAAATAGGGGCTGCTAAAATTAAGGATGACACTGTTTCTCTTTAAGCAATTCTTAATACATGTATTAATATTTGAAAAAATTACAGTCCGTAGAATCTCAAAAAAAATCATAAAGATAGGTGAAAGGGAGTCAGTTAATAAGATTAACTGAAAAGTAATAGGACCTTTTTTTACAACTTATAAATCTAGAGACTACATTTTTGTACGTTAAAATTCTAAGACTAAAAATAAAATAAATATAAAATTTAGTGACTAAAAATCTAAATTTTCCTTTCAATAACAGGGCAACACTTCTGAAATCCCGTAACGTTTCCGCTGGCCGTTGTATATTTAACGGTTAGTTTAGTTTAACAGTTTTTCCGTTTCTTGGCCGTTGGATATGTAAGGGGGTCCCGTTAAACAGTCATCCTCTCCGTCGCTGCTAAGTCGTCTTACCAAACAGAAAACTAGACGAGGTCCCTCCCCAGTTCTCCTCTCCCAATTCTTCCAAATCGAGCAGAGTGGGGAGCGGGAGAGGAACCTCGAATCACACAATCAGTCTCTCAATCTCTCGCTCTCTAGTCGCAGCATGGACTTCCGCCTGAACCAAGCTCTTAACTCCCCCTCCTCGTCCTCGTCCTCGTCCTCCTCCCGCCCCAACCCCCCAACCACCACCACCGCCACCGCCACCACCACAACCCACAGCACCAACGCTGCCGACTCCGACCCCATGCATTCCTGGTGGGAGTCTGTCTCCAAGGCTCGCTCCCGCATCCACGCCCTCTCCTCCATCCTGTACGATTCCTCGCCCAATTCCTCCGATTCCTCCTCCTCCTTCTCTTTCTCTTCCCTCGCTGACTCCGACCGCCCCGCACTGTCCCTCCTCTCCTCCCCCAACGCCTACTCTCTCGTCTCCTCCGCCCTCTCCTTCCCGCTCTCCGGATCCGGCTCCGACCCCCTCTGCCAGTGGCTCTATGACACCTACCTTTCCTCCGACCCCCATCTACGACTCGTCGTCCTCTCCTTCCTCCCTCTTCTCTCCGCTCTCTACCTCTCCCGCGTCCATTCTTCCGACTCCCCCTCCCTCGCTGGCTTTGAGGCCGTCCTCCTTGCCCTGTACGCCTCCGAGACCAAGGCCCGCAACGGCAAGCCCCTCCTTATCTCCATTGCTGACCTTTCTCAACCCTCCCTCTACCACACCCCTGGCCGCAACAGCAGCAACAATTCTGCCTCCCCTGCTCAATCAAGGCCCTCAGTTGGGGTTCTGTCACCGCCTCTTGAGCCGCAGATCGCCGTTAAATCGACGAAACGGGCCTGCATCGTCGGCGTCGCACTCGATTGCTATTACAAGCAGATCTCGCAGATGCCTAGCTGGTCCAAGCTCGAATTTTGTCGATCCGTCTCAGCATGGGCCGGGCAGGACTGTTCTTGTAAAAAAGAGTTCGATAAGGTTGATGACGAATTCGAGAATTGTACGTCTTTTGCCGAGGATGGGAGTGAGATTGAGAGCGTGGTGGAAGGGATAGGTAAATTGGAGATTGACAGAAAGGAGGGGAACGCAGAGAATTCGGAACCCGAGGGGACGAGAATTCCGCTGCCTTGGGAGCTATTGCAGCCCGCGTTGCGGATTTTGGGGCATTGCTTGTTGGCTCCATTGAATTCGCAAGATGTTAAGGACGGGGCGGCCGTGGCAGTCAGGAGTTTGTACGCGAGAGCAATTCATGATTTGTTTCCACAGGCAATCTTGGCAACGCGGAGTCTTATTCAGCTTGATAGGAGGGCGCGCACGGCTGCCAAGTTGGAAGCAGCAACAGAAGCCAAGGCGAATCCATCTTCCAGTGCTAACACACCTAGCAAGGCTAAGAAACCGGAAATTCTGTTGGTTTCCAAGTAATTGAGAAATTTGCAATTTGCTTTCCAGGTAATGCTTGTTGTACAGCTAAGAAATCCGTGCTTGTATTTTGTACTTCTTAGCAATTGTGCCTCGCATGTTAAATTTGTTTGTGGACGGAAACTTTTTCTATATACTGTGTTGTTCTTGGGGGAATTGGTCCAAATTGTTTGTGACACTCATGCTTGTATGGTGTATGGTCTTTTTACTAGTTCGGAATCCCGGTTTCTCTTGAGTGAACATATTCTTTTATGATGGGTCATTACCTTGTAATTCCGTTCAGGTATCTAGATCTGTATTTGGTTTTCGTTATTTCTTGAACTATGAGCTGGATTTTTCCTATTTGTTTCATATATGAGATGAACAGGGGAAGTGTTAATCGCAGTTTATCTATTCTGTGGTTATTTATATGACAACGTGAAAAATGAATTCTTGGGAGTTGAAAAATGACAGGCTATTCTTCTTTGATCGTGATTTTGAAGTGGTTTCAAAGTGTTTAGAAATAGATAATAGGTTCCGGTTGGGGAAGAAACGGGAGAGCTCACATTAATATTCGATTCAGAACTGATTCTACTATCTAAGAGATGTGTACATCAGTTTTGTTGCTTTCAATCCCATTGAACTAGGCAGACTGTTTTTGAAGACAAGGGACTTTGTTCTGGATCGACTCATTTTTCTGTGTCTGAATTATAACAAATGATAACAACTGGAGCTGCATATTTGTGGCTAATATGGGGAATAATGATTGCAATATGGCACTGACTTCTTTTTCCAAAGGCAATGATATATTGGGCAGAAGGGTGGTAGTGGGGCGATTCTAGCTATATGTCTTGGGGGTGAATTACGCTGTCAGTGACTGGAAACGTGTTTAACTTGGCCATGGTGGGAATGAATGTCATTTTGGGTTCCCTGTGATTATCTAGAATGGTACATTGGGTTTACGTTGGGCTTGGGGTCAGATAAATTTAAAAATCTAAAGTAGGACAGATCACCCGAACTGGCCCAGCTAGTTAACCCATTTTCGTTCTTTTATTGAAGGAACAAAAAAGCTTGCTGCACAGAGGGAGTGTGGGAGACAGAGCAAGGCATTAGGCATGTCTAATCGTTTGCTTACATATATAAGATGTAGAGGTTAAGTCTTAATTACACCAGTTAAGTCCAAACTTCACAAAAGCATCGTTTCTGGCGCTGGGGGAAAAAGCAATGGCTGGGAAATGTATTGAAGAAGTTGTGGCGGTCATGATAATGCAGTTGGTTATCCTTACTTTTCTTTGAAGTCTAACCTAATGACGTTGGCCCTGCTTGTTTGCCTTGTTCACTTCTGATCCTTCTTGGTCAGTCTTATGAACTTGATGAAATTCGGAGCTCACTCTCGAGAACTTAACAAGGCTCCGTTTCTCTGTTTAAATGCCTAATGATTATTGTACTTTCACAGAAGGCGTCCAAAGCAAAAACTCTTAGCATTTATGATAACTTCAAGAAATCCTCTTGAGCTTGTTAGCTAGTAGTTTATATATATATATTTGAAGGTGGAAGATGATCGCACTGAAAAATTCCTCGCTATACTGAACAAAGAGAAGAGATGAACAAAGAGAAGAGAAAACTCTTGTTGAATGACTTGGTGGGTGCATGAGAATAAGAGAGTGGGGTTATGTATGAACACTAATTAATTTGGTATGAGAGTCCTCATGTTGTTTGATTCAGGACTAATAAGGACAGAGCATTGGACTTTAAGGCTCCAGTATTCGTCTTTTTGCTTCTGGAAAAGTTAGTGACCAGTTTGTGGTACTGAAGATTGAGACTTCTGCAAAACTAAGTGCTGAGAGATTATTAAATCGTCAAAGCCAAGCTCATTGTTACGAGGCTCAATCTAGATACACTCTTACGTCACAAGAAAAATTTTATGGGATAAGACATTTTGCACTTTGTAACTTTGGGATATTGATACTTTGTATTTATATCTATTATTTTTGTTACATTTCATCAACTATTAATTTTAAACATTTTACACTATCAGTTAAAATTTTTCTTCAGTTTAGATAAAAATTTATTTATTTGTCTCTAAAATTATGATTTTACTCTCATAAAATAGTCATTGCCAACAAAATTATAAGATACAAAATTGTCATTTTGTACATCAAAAAATTATTTTCCGTCTAAATTAACCAAAAATTTTAAAGGAGGGTACAAAGGTTTTTTTTTTTTTTTTTTTAAATCAATAGTTGATGGGTATACTGTAACATAAATAATAGATTGAGGGTGCAAAGTGTCCAGACTTTCAAAATTTGAGGGTGTGAAATGTATTTAACTCAAAATTTATCTATAGAGATTTATCCAATAAATTGCTTTTGTCAATGCAGATGATGACGGGGGGAAAAGAAGAAGTGTTATGTTTAGTCAATTTTAGCAGAAAGCTTAATTGTAAGCCTCAATTGTGCTTCACTTTCATCCTCATCCTCGTCCTCGTCGCCAATGCCGGCGGTGAGTCATTTTCTATCTCAATGCATCTTCGGTACTAATTTAAAAGTCATTTTTCTTGTTAATCATATCTATTTGTATCCATCGAAACATATGATTAAGCCCACATACTGTAGGCGTATAAGCCAGACGTGGTCTGGGATATGCTTTTTCTCTTCACGCTGTAACAACCAGTGCAGGCGCCGGGAGCCCGCAATATTTGGAGGATGTGTGAACACTACTAGATTAACGTCTACATGCTTCTATTATTTTTACTGTTGAACGCGAGACAAAGCAATTGCAATATTCCTGAATACCACGCAATAAGCTTATTTTCTAAATCGTCACCAACAAGTCTATGAGTACTGAGGGCATTTGTGACCCCTCCCTCTCGGTACCGGACCTTCTAAGTGTTACAATTGAAGTCATCCGTGAGATAACGGCCTCTAAATCATCATGGAGCTTCGTTAAAGTTTCATGCCAAGATAATTTCGATGCAGATCAGTTGGTTAAGTGAGCGGTTTCTAGGCGTTTCTTTAGTGTCATTCCTTTTAATTTATTTTCTTCTGTTTTGTTGAGGCAGCACTATTGTTTTAGGCCTCCTTGAGACTCGTGTTTTCATAAGTTTCATTGCTTAGATACTCTGTGTTCTTCTGTCTGTCTGTCTGTTTCCTATGGCAAATAAGAGATTTTTAGCAAGTACCTTCTTTCTAGGATTTATCACAAATTGCTTATTCCAACATCGCTTGAAGAAAACAGAGTGCACGATTCAAAACTGCATACCAATTCGAAAAATATTTTGATAAATTGAAGTTTTTTCATGCAAGAGTTGGAGAAACATTTGCTTAGAAATGGCAGTTGCACACTAAACTAATCTTCCCCGTTTGTGGGTTTCATGATATACCATGCACGTACGGACAAGTCCAAAATATATGTGCTGGATTAGGGGGAAGAGGACTGATTTTAGTTTCCGACCTTAAGATAGCCAGGCCAGACCACAATTCTTTCCTGGGTTCAATACACCCAGCAATAATTCAATTAATTAGGAACTTAATTAGAAATCAAGTCTTATTCTATAGTTCTTTAGGCCCGCTTTAAAAGTATAAATTTCAAGTTATATACAATTAGGACAAATATTGAGTAAGGATCAGAACAGCAAATGTTCGTGTCAAAACAAATTAATTGATGATCATGAGCTTATAAGACTGCTGAAATTCTATATCAAATGCATGATGACTTGGGGAGATTTCACAAGTCTCTAGATTAATCGAGGTGTGTGTAGGTTGGTTCGAACACACGATAAAAAAAATGTATGATGACTTTATTCTGTGTATGTAAAGTCCAAACAAAGGGAAGTCACTTGGAACATTGAAAAAAAAAATCACCTAACACAACTTAACCTACAACTTTGCTGCAAAATTACAAATAGTTTTCAAGTTGATCCAAACTACCATTAAAAAATTGAGTGTATCGGATGGGAATTTAACCTTGACTTAACGTCATATATATTTTTTGAAGTGGTCAAGTTGTTATATATTTGTATATGTTCTATTGGGCGCTTCAATCAATGTCTCTTTATAATTTAGAAAACTCTTCGGCCTTTGTATAATTTTCTTTTCCAGAACCACTAGTTTTCTTGAAAGAACTTTCAAAATGGTTGCTTTGAGCCAACACATGATCAGCGAGTCATCCCTTCATAGCTGTACGTTGGTGAAAAGCCCTAAACTAATTGCGCTGCGCCACGATTGTAGTACTTGACCTTTGGTTAAAAAAATAATTTGTGGGTAATTGACCTTTAGTAATTCTATATGCGCTTACAAAATATTACAACTTTATGGCTAATTCCCTTCTTTTTTTTTTAAAGAAGTTTTCTCATACAAATATTGCATGCCTATATAAGAGTACAGATATCAAGACTTGATTGTGCAATTCAAATAGAAATTTTCAATATTTGCTGCAAGTTTCTGTTTTTGAGAGAATTGCGATGGCTTGCAAATCTATTGGAAAATTTATGGTTCTATTTATCCTTGCTTTCATTGGAGTGCAATTATTGAGCAGCTCGTATGTTCTTGTTTTTCATTTTCACTTGCCATCCCGCTTACTCATAATTCCCATGATCTTGTTAATGATAAACTTCATAGCTCACTTGCCCATTGTCTTAGAAACGAAATTGAGAGTTGTATGGAAAAACATCACCCTCAAAATATTAAAAAATATCGGAAGTGCATTGTTAAAGGTATTGGAGAGTGCAGGAATATTTATAGGGATAAGCAAAAAGACCAAGAAGAGCATAAATTGTTGCAGTGCATTGAGAGTTGCTTTCAAAATAATCGAAGTGAAAAAAAGAAGAAAGAACAACTGGGGATTCCTACACATATTTTTCATCTTTCAGACTGTTTAGAACGCTGTTGGAAGCAGCATCGAAAGGGTGATCACCAAGATGTATTCCGCGAAGTCACTGAATCAGATCCATGAACTCCAATTTTACAAGGTTAAAAGTGTTCCTAACTACTACTGCGCTCTCTTCATGAAAATATCACTTGCATACACAAGCACTCAGCACATGTTTTTATGGATTTTGTATTTTCATGACTCCTTTTAGATGCAGAATATTATATATTATTTAAACAATTCTCATCTTAATTTCTTAACTAATTAAAATGATGCAAATAAAAGAAGTTTTCCTTTCCTTGAGCAAACAAACATTTATATGATCATCAAGATTTCGTGAGATTCCTTGTTTTAATTCTTCGGTACTTTTCTTTTTCCAGATGAAGCCCATATGGTCGGGGTCGGTGCGGTAGTATTAGCCAGATCGATCGACGTATCTGCTCTTTTAGTCAAGTCGTGTTGTGGCAACCAATGAGCTGGAATTGGGGAGGAGGCCGCAGTTCTTGGAGAATGTGTGAAGTTGCTCGTTTAACGGCTACATGCTTTTCCGTGTTTCTTTTACTGTTGAATAATGTTGTATTGGGAAATAATGGAATTGCTAGTTCCTAACTACTGTGTCAAGTTTCTTTTACTGTTGTAGTTACTTGGAGAATATATATATAGAAATGAATTTTTAGGCTATTTCTTCAAATTTTTTGTGCATGGAATTATTTAGATCGCATCGGTTGGTGGTAAAAAAATGGAAATGATAATTAATTGAGACTTAAATCCTCGTCCCTTCTAATTATGTTTCTTTAACTAAACCATTTCGATCTTACTTGAAAACAGTTACCACATCTTCCTGTCTCACTCAAAGAACATAGAAAAGAAAACGCGCGAAGAAAAGAAACTCTCATAAGATCAACATAAATATAAAAGGAGAGACGTAGAAACAATTTTTTTTTTTAGGCAAGGAAAACTCGATTTCAATCATCCTCCGGAAGGGCTTGGCGCTCTTCGGACCTCGAGGTTGGTAGACGTTGGTCCTCCCCTCTCGGGGACGTTTGAAGTGTAATTTTGACGTGGCCTATTCTTTGCGATCATTCTGTATTGCCTTCTCGTTTCGAGACTCGGATGCCTCCCTCTGTAGCCTCTACACGGAACAAAATTCATGCTTTAACCCCTTGTTGGGGAGGCTCTTGCTTCTACTGCAGCCATGTGGATTGCGACCTCTCAGTGCTGGTCTCTAGTTGTTTTTGAAACGGATTGCCTTGTTCCCTGGAACATGTGGTCAGCGGTTGCGCCTGGGGTCCTCTGGTGAGGACGCGGCTTTTGCTATTCGCGGTTTGATGCTTGCTTCCCCTGGCAGGACTTTTCGTTGGATTCCTCGCCGCCAGAATTTGCTAGCCCATTAACTTGTTAACATACTTGGGGTCAAATCAGAAAATTTCAGCTGTAAGACAAGACGACAATGATTGCTCCTAATAGCCAAAAGGACTTCAAGAGAGCAAAAAAAAAAAAAAAAAGTCATGGAACACATAACTCAATCCATCCAGCTACCTGTTTAACACGGGGGCCGCTACCAGCTCTAATTCACCTCCGCTACACCTTATAGAGCTGAAAAGCGACTAAAAATTTGCTTCCTTTGGGTTTTTAGTGCCTCTTTCCGTTCCTTTTTCTGTCCGGAGCTGTGACTCCTAGTAGTTATTAGTTAGTTGTGCTCGTCTTTTGCTACGTAGTATCTTTTACCAAGAAAAAAAATAAAATAAAATTTCAGATGCAGGCGTTGTATTCAGAAGAGCAAGTTTTTTCCATTTTTTCGTACAACCTCTGGAAGGCGTGGAGGCCTAGCTTTTGCTTGGATAGGGGGGTTGATTTTGAACCAACGGCGATGAATCAGTATTTCTTAAATTTACTTATGTGTTTATGATCTGGACATGATCCATGTATGTTGACTTCGGTTTTTGGGCTGACTCGGTTGCATGCCAAACAGATTTTTTTGCAACCAGCTTAAGAGTCTCGCAACAACGTTTGGGGGTGCTTGATTAGTTCTTGGTGACTTTAATTCACTAGCTTCACAAAGTGTGGAGGAAATCAGGGCAAGCCTCAATGGGTTTGGTTACTATGCTAAGCACCATGGTGCTAAGCGGTATTATGAACATTCAAAGCTGGAGATCTGACGGCCCAGAACACGCCACGCTATTTAAAATGAAGAGACCCATCTCCCAACCCAAATTAGAGGCTGACTCGACCCCTCTCTTCATTTCGCTGCCCAGTCTTTGTGTAAACGCAAGAGGCATGGGAACATGGCGGCGTCAACGCAACTGCTCCACCACCTCCTCTGCCCACCTCCACCACAACTGCTACTTCCTCCCTCTTCTTTCTTTTTTTTAGTTGTAGGACTCAAACCTCTTTTTGTCTCGGCGACCACAACCACCACAACTGCTACCTCCTCCTCTTTTTTTTTTTTTTAGTTGCAGGACTCAAACCTCTCTTTGTCTCGGCAACCACTACCACCACAACATCAACCATACCTTTTTTCCTCCGTCCACTCTCTTCCCACTCTTTTGCCACTCTCACACCTTTTTCTCCTCTTGCAGATCATATATCTTCATTCTTGAAACAAGAAGAAGAGTATGTTGTTACAATCGACGACGATGGAGAAGAAGCAGAAGAAAATTTTGATGAAGAGAGTGCAGAAGAAGACGATGAACTTGAAAGTGGAAGTGAAGCCTTGGAATTGGCAATGACTGACGAAGAGGCTTCCCAGGTGGTGGGTGTGGACTCTTCGTCTTCGTTGCTTTTGAAGCTACCCAGTCTGAGTGTAAAGGAGAAGAAGGAGCTAGGTTCATACAGGTCGCTTCAGGTTCAAGTTGCACAAAACGGGTCGCTTCATTAAATGATGTGGCATCTTCTAGCATGACCGGATCTTCAACTTTTATTCTCAACAGTTGCTTAATACCTCTTAGCACAATTACCGAACCCAGCGTCAATATCCTCCATGGTTCTTTAGCATTTTATGCTTTCTCAGGGATTGGTTGATTTGGGGTTTCATGGGCTTAAATTTACTTGCAACAATAAGCGGCAGGGACTAGCTTTAATCAGAAAGAGGCTGGATCATGGAGTAGCGAATGGGCAATGAAGTATTTTTTTTTCCTAGGCATTACAAAAAAAACTGGCGCTAAATCGTACTTATAGCAGTGTTTGTGCACAAACGCTTCCAAAAATCAATATGTATACTACAACAAAAAAGCATTTGGGTATCAAAACTTTTTGTCAGCTAAAGTTAAAATTTTGTCACCAAAAGTCATTGGTGTCAAAAATCTTTTGACACCTAGTTGGATAGAAGAAGCGTGCCACTCTTATTCTTGGGTGACAAATTCTGAGTTTCCTCAGAAAATAGCGTTCGGATGCCGCCTCAGATGGTTCAAATGGTTTTCATTTTATGTGACAAGTATAAATACGTCACAGATTCCTTAGTTTTTTTTTTTTTTCTTTTCACATGTCCTGTGCGAACGTCAATGTATTACATGACAAAATCAATTTAGTCATGGAAACCAGTGCGAACATCTTTAATACAGGTTCGCATAGAGTAAATTTCAGTGTCAAAATATAATTTTGTAAGTAGATTCATTGTACGCACGCTAATAAACAACGTGCAAACGCTTATTTTTTTATCCTAAAAAAAAATTGCCACAAATATATTGTGCAAACAGCTCTAGAACGTGTAGACGTTGCTTAAATAAGGACGTAAGGACGGTGGAGTTGAGTTCAGACGTTATGCAATGGAAACCCGTGCGGACGAATAACATATCAGTGGATGTCTGAACATTATTAATGAGTCTGAACAACTCTAAATTATAATAGGCAATCTTCAAATTTAATTTATTTAATTATGCATTTAATATGAAAACACTATATTAAATATAAGATAAAATTAATAATGGTTTACAAATATTTAACCAACATAATAGTAAATAAAATACATAATTCAAAATCAAATACATAATATAAAATAACTGTTCGCAGAAATACCAAACGAGAAACATAATTATAAAGTCTAGTACAAACAGGATACTAACAAAGTATAAGTAAATAATAACGAAAATAAATAAACCAGAGACTAGTTTGAATCACAACGACGAACTACCTCTTCAAGATCTTGTCCGATGGCATCACGAACATGCTTCGACCTCTCCTCCATAATATCCACTCGTTTAATGAGTTTCTGGAGCTATATCGAAACGGTATAGAGAGACTGATGCAACTGGGGCATGTGTTCTTTCACAGAAATTAGTTCTATTTGCATAGCATTCAACTCCTCCTTCAATCCCTCTCCGTTAGAGCAAAATTAGTCTTCAGAGTGGTCAAGCGGGTATGGAAATTCTTGCACAACATATGCGTCGGCTCCACTCAGGGGCGGAGGGAGGGAGGGGCCAGAGGGGGCCGTGGCCCCTCCAAAAGTTTTGTGATTTTTTTTTTCGTATATATATTTAGAGGCTTGACTGAAAAAATTTACAATTGGCACTTTCAAAATTTTAAATTTCTATTTGGTCCCCCCAAATTAAAGTCCACAACATTTAAAAAATTGTTAAAACCAACACGTCATAGGTGAAATCCAAAATTTTCATATTGTCTATGTCAAGCACTACATCAAGAAACTCAAGACATTTTAAATGTTATACATTTGGTCAAAACTACAAAAGAGCTCATTCAAGAGTTGAGAGAAAATGGTTGAGATGCCTTTTTGGGAATGTGAAGTCATTTTGTGAAAAACACGATATTGAAGTTCCCGATATGAATGCTTTGTACAAGTCAGGTCGGCTAGGTCTCAGAGTCAACGAGATCATGTTACAATTGAGCACCATTATCGAATTGACATATTTGTGGCTGCAATTGACTCTCAATTACAAGAACTAAACAACAGGTTTAGTGAAAAAGCAACATAACTTCTTATTCTTAGCTCAACCTTGGATCCTAAGAATGCATCTAACTTCTTCAATATTGATGATATTTGTAGACTTGTTGACAAATTTTACCCTGAAGATTTTACAGAGTAAGAAAAGATTCAGTTGAGATATCAATTGCAAACCTTTAAGTGTGATGTGTCTCACGATTCTAATTTCAAAAGTTTGTCTACAATTTTTGAGTTATGCCGAAAATTGGTGGAACCAAGAAGGTCAAAGATTTTCCATTTGATTGATAGATTGATTCATCTTGTGTTAACTCTTCCAATTTCAACAGCTACTACAGAGCGAGCTTTTTCAGTCATGAAAATCATTAAAACAAGACTTCACAACAAGATGGAAGATGAATTTCTTGCAAATTCTTTGGTTATCTATATTGAGAAAGAAATTGCTGCAACTGTTAGCACATAAATGTTAATAGATGATTTCGACTCTTTAAAGAGTCGTCGAGTTGCCCTGTAATAGGAAATTAGTATGCTTTTGTGTACTTTTTTTGAGTATATCTACAATCAAGTAGATAAGATAAATTTTTGTGTACCTGTTTTTAGTTCTAAATCAAGGTTAACTTATAACAAAATACTGTTGCAAATTTTTTATGTCTATAATATTTGAATTTCATTTTTAATAATATTATTTAATTAGCCTAGTCCCCTAATAGAAAAATCCTGGCTCCGCCACTAACTCCACTATCGTCTGCATACTCTCCTTTAGCTCCACTACCATATCGTTTGCCCAAGCTGGTTGCTTAGTTTGTGCCCTGACTTTGGTTATACTTTTCCTAGAGCGATCAATGACCAACCTAACAAAAATCGTTCAAACATCAACAAAAACCGATCAATGACCAGATGAACATTTATGTATATTATGGGTAGTCTAATCCCAAACTGTCTATAACTTGGACAATTCGGGAATTATCGAAACAAATATTAAATAAATTTCACGCAAAACCAATTGGATGAATTAACAACCGTCTGCGCTACATAAAAGCAAAAAGATATCGTTTCATGAAGAAGCATCTGCACGCCCTGCAGGCCGTCCGAACAGTTTGAATTGCCTAAACACCATTAGGATGTCTACAGTAAACGTCTGGACTGCGATTATTGAAGAATAGATCCTTCGACAATCACACGCCCACATACCCATTTCAATCCCAAAAAAGCCGTTTTACATCACCACTTTCTCACTCAAAGTATTAAACAATCGACAATAAAGCAAAACTACACATTTTTACTCAAAACCACAAAAACCGTAAAACACCGTACCTCTCAAAGTTTCTAAATCCCAAAGATGTGCTCCAATTCACCCAAAGTTTGAGCAATCTATGCCTAACCCTCCTCTTCAATGATTCAAATGACTCTTCAAAAAGAAATCCTTGCTAAGACGAATTGGAGAGTATTTTGGGTATTTTCAGGAAAGTTGTCGAATGAACACCAGTTTCTAGGTTTCAGCCTCTTCATTCCTCGAAAATGTGCAAACGCCACATTTTGAAAGGATGACACCATTTTTCGTTGAATAAGCGACGTCGTTTATACAACAACCGTCCGAACGGTTAAACAGACATTCGAATGCTACCTATCTACGTAAATTACATTAAACATGTCCTTTTATTAATATGTGTGTGTGTGTGTGTGTGTGTGTGTACTTCAATAATTTTGATACTACATTTATTAATTATTCATTTCTTATAAATTAATTACTTATGTATTTCATCTTAAATTTTAACATAAGATTCTAAGTGTTACAGCAATAACATTCTAAGTAACATATCATGAACATTACATTTGAAGTATTAACATATCAAAACCATCAAAGGTAAATATTAAACCATAATAAAAAAAAGATGAATAATAACCATCATAAAACAAAATCAACATAAATATCCGAAATACAAACCAAAAATAAATATCCACAACAAATATAAATATGATAATAAATGCCTAAAAAAACATAATGTGAGATAAAAATAAGAAAAAAGTCCTAATCATGCTATGGACTAGGCTGACTAGATCCCTCATCTGTGAACTCGCTCATCTTTCCCAGTTGATCCTCAATGGCACCCAATTTTCTCAACATCTAACGCAAGGTGCCTGGCATGGTAGTAAGGAATGGCTACAATCCTATCATTTGAGTCTCTATAGAGGTGACACGAGTCTCCAAGTTGATGCACAACTGATGCATAAGCGAAATAGAAGCCTCAACCATCCCTTTCAAGTCAGCTATCCAAGCATCGGCCAAGGCAGGTCGCTTTTGATGCGCACGGTGAGGGGCTCCTCCACTTGCTACTGCTGTCAAGGAGCAGAAGCCCGCTGTTGCCACCTAAGCTGAGCCTTGGAAGGGCTCAAAGTGGTTCGACAGATGGGACCGATAGGTGGTTTCCTTTCCTCGTTTGGACTAGTTATGCAGCCTACACTATGGAAGAACTGTGTTAAGTATAGACTGTACGACAACGCAGTAGTAGAAGTGATCTTTGCCTCAGACTGAAGAGTCAGGAAGATGAATAGGGGAAGATCTACAACACATCCTCTAGCCACGGACAACATCAGCTCGCCTCTCAGAATAAGGCACTTTACCATGTGAGCCCTCGGCTCAATATTGTAGGTGAAGATGAGGTGCAGAATACATCAGAAAGGGAGCATGAACTTCTGTTTGATGAAGGGTTCGGCGAGCACCACGTCCTATCTTGTGAAAGTACGGAAGATGTCTTCCGCATCTGGCTTGTTCCCATCTCCATTGTAGGGTATGCTCCAATCGGCCTCTACAGCCCCATAAATGCTGCTAGGATGTCTGGTGATAACTGAAAGGTCATCCCACGTACAATGACGACCCATAGCAGTTCATTAATATCCTCAACATCTAGCAGAGCTATGTAAAACTCTCAGACTAGATCTACAGAGGCTATGCATCTCTCTTCAGATACTCGATCCAACCCTAGTCATCTATAATTTCGCCGAAACTCCGACAAATCAAGAAGATGACGAACAATGGCGTTTAGACATCTTTTAATCTGTAAAATAAGGCAAAAACAAATAAAGCGTCAATAAATATCGTCCTCACGGGATAACACAGCGTTCGCACATCATGCAAAATAATGTTGTCTAATGCAAACAAATGTTTGGAAGCATATAGAAGCCGTCCGAATGCCTAATGAGACGACCTAGTTTTAGGGAATAGACGTGCACACACTAAGACAATAGTCCGCAACAAAAATACTCCGAAAAAATAATTTTTTACAAGTGTATATATATTAGACAAAACGACAGCGTATAACGGATAAACATCCGCACGCCAAAATAACCCGTCTGAACGGGTATTAGTAGTGAACAATCGTGTGCACGCTAGAATAACTGTTTGCAACAACAAACTCCCAAAAAATAAATTTAACATGTGTATATATCCTAGACAAAACGATAGTGTCTAAAGGCTCAACTTCCGCAATCTTATAAGTGGCCGTCCGAACGTTAGGTGAAAAACGAATTAGTTCGAAACACTTAAACACAAGTACATATCTTAAAATATACGACGGAGTATAAAGCCAAAGCCGTCTGTACATCACATTAATAACGTACGCATGACTGTCTTAAAATGACAACGTTTAGTAAAGTAACCGCATAAAATTTAAAACTATTTGTCCAGACGGCTTCAAACTGTCCGGACGTGTCGTGTGGAAGAAGATAGAGTCGACTTAGCCATGGCCGACCTCTCCCCCACCTCCAAAACTACACAAATCAACACCAAACAACACAAAATTATAGCCTAAACAATCCTACAACATTAGGCAATCCATATCAATACAAATATCGACCATCAAACAACTGTGGTGGTTGGAAATTCTTCATGAAAATTTCTACATAAATAACTTAAAAAACACGATTTTATGCCAAAAAATCAAATAAAAACATGAGAAACGTACCTAGTTACGTAGAACTCCATGAAATAGGAAGAAAAAGTAAGATTACTGGACGAGAAATGTGAATGTAGGTTTGAGAGAGGAGAGAAAATAGTGTAATGCTGGTGTAAAATGTTGTTCAAATGGCTTTTATTTGTCTTTAAAATCTGTCTACACCGTTCAGACGGGCCGTTCATGCTGTGCAGAAATTTCCGTTTTCCACCTGGACCAATCAAATTACTAAGCATTAAATTACAAATCATGAATGGTTTGTAAGATCTTCTCAAAATAATGGCATTCAGATGGGATGGATTAGTGCGGACGGGAAGACGTCTGAAACGTGCAACGTGGAGTGCCACAATTAGCTGAAATTATAGCCATACACGTCTGGACGGGATGGAACCGTGCGAATGCTCACAACTGTTCTCCACAGTCACCTAAAACAGATGCATGTCAATCATGTGCAGACTGTCCCAGAAGTTCGGATGTTATGATCAGACTGTGTGGACGGGAGTGCAGCTTTTGTGACAATCTGACCTGCGTGATAAATGGGTGACAACGGTGTTTTGTCACCTAAACAATTTACACACGGCTTCGCATACCATTCGGATGCATTTGCAAATGCTGATGAATATTTTTAGTTGCAAATATGTGACGTTTTGCCTTTCATCACCACTGATTATCGTGCAGACAGTTTTTAAGGACGTCTGAACAGTTTTATAAATCTTGACTCACCTTGCGTAACGAAATTTTTATTTTTACATAGAAAGGCATGATTTGGTGACAAAATGTATTTTGACACCTATTGTCAATTTTCTTATAGTGGTTGCAACGTTTTCTCGACAAACGCCACCACAAAGTTTGAGTTTAGCCGCGTTTTGTAATAAACCGATGCTCTCTAATTTTATTTTCAAAAATAGACCTATAATTTCGATCGATCTTACTAAGATTTATCGCAAATTCTCGTGTCACTGGAATAGACAAAAGAGAGAAAACAGAAGAAACTCATACATATCAAAAGAATCAAATAAAAAAAAAAAAATTGCTCTCTTCCTCAACAATTTCAGTGTGAAACTCGTATTTGGAGATGTGTGAACACTACTCGATTAACGTCTACATACTTCTGTTATTTTTACTGTTAAACATGAGGCAATGCAATTGCAAGATCCCTCAATACTGCACGATAAGTTTATTTCCTACATCATTGCGAATAAGAGTCTACATAGTATGAGTACCGGACCCTTCAAGGGCTACAATTGATGTCATCCGTGAGATGACGGCCAGCAAACCATTGTGGAGCTTCGTTAAAATTTCATGCCAAACTAATTTTGATGCAGATTAGTTGGCTAAGTGGGCGGCTTCTAGGCGTTTCTTTGGTGTCGTTCCCTTTAATTTCTTTTCTTCTGATTTGTTGAGGCAGCTAGCACTACTGTTTTAGGCCTCCTTGTGACTTGTGTTTTCATATTTAGTCTTGATTAATGAAGTTTCATTGCTTAGAACAAAAAAAGAAAAAGAAAAAGAAAAAGGAGTCTACATAGTATGAGTACTCTTTGGGGTTCTTCTGTTTGTTTCTGTAGTCTACAAGTTAAGAAAATAAGAGATTCTTAGCAGTTATCTTCTTACCAACATTTATCACAAATTACGTATTCCATTAACATCGCTTGAAGAAAACAGATTACACGATTCAATACTACATACAAATTCTAAAAATATATTCATAAATTGAAGTTTTTCCATGCAAGAATTGGAGAAAAATTTGCTTAGAAATGGCAGTTGCACACTTAACTAATCGATCTCCCCGTTTGTGGGTTTCATCATATATATACCATGCACGTACGGACAAGTCCAAAATATATGTGCTGAATTACGGGGAATTATAGGACTGATTTATTTTCGACCTAATTAAGATAGCCAGGCCTTACCACTTCTTTCCTGGGTTCAATACACCCAGCAACAATTCAATTAAGAAGGGACTTAATTAGAAATCAAGTCTTATTCTATAGTGATTTAGGCCAGCTTCTAAAGTAAAAATTTCAAGTTATATACAATTAGGACAAATATAGAGGAAGGATCATATCAGCAAATGTTGGGGTCAAAACAAATTAATTGACAATCATGAGCTTATAAGACTGCTGAAGTTCTAAATCAAATGCATGATGACTTGGGGAGACTTCACAAGTCTCTGGATTAGTTGAGGTGTGTGTAAGCTAACCTACAACTTTGCTGCAAAATTGCATGATGACTTTATTTAGTGTGCGTAGCGTCCAAACCAAGGGACATTGCTTGGAAATTTTTTTAAAAAAAATCACCTAACACAACTTAACCTGCAACTTTGCTGCAAAATTGCAAATAGTTTTCAAGTACATCCAAACTTCCGTTAAAAAATGATTGTATCGGATTGGAATTTAGCCTTGATTTAGAGTCATATATATTTCTTAAAGTGGTCAAGTTGTTATTTATATATGTTCTATAGGCTTCAATTAATGTCTATTCATAATTTAGAAAACTCTTCGTCCTTTGTATAGTTTTCTTGAAAGAACTTTCAAAATGGTTGCTTTGAGCCAACACATGATCATAGAGTCATACCTTCATAACTGTACGTTGGTGAAAAGCCCTAAAACTAATTGCGCTGCGCCACGATTGTAGTACTTGACCTTTGGTTAAAAAAATAATTTGTGGGTAATTGACCTTTAGTAATTCTATATGCGCTTACAAAATATTACAACTTTATGGCTAATTCCCTTCTTTTTTTTTTAAAGAAGTTTTCTCATACAAATATTGCATGCCTATATAAGAGTACAGATATCAAGACTTGATTGTGCAATTCAAATAGAAATTTTACAATATTTGCTGCAAGTTTCTGTTGTTGAGAGAATTGCGATGGCTAGCAAATCTATTGGAAAATTTATGGTTCTATTTATCCTTGCTTTCATTGGAGTGCAAATTAATGAGCAGCTGGTATGTTCTTGTTTTTCATTTTCAGTATTTGCCATCCCGCTTACTCATAATTCCTATGATCTTGATGATGCTAAACCTCATAGCTCACTTGCGCATTGTCTTAGAAACGAAATTGAGAGTTGTATCGAAAAACATCACCCTCACAATATTAAAAAATATCGGAAGTGCATTGTTAAAGGTATTGGAGAGTGCAGGAATATTTATAGGGATAAGCTAAAAGACCAAGAAGAGCATAAATTGTTCCGGTGCATTGAGAGTTGCTTTCAAGATACTGGAAGTCAAAAAAAGAAGAAAGAACAACTGGGGCTTCCTGCACATATTTTTCATCTTCCTGACTGTTTAGAACGCTGTTGGAAGCAGCATGAAAAGGGTGTTCACGAAGATATATTCCACAACGGCACTGAATCAGATCCATGAAGTACTCCTATTTTACAAGGTTAAAAGTGTTCCTAACTACTACTACTCTCTCTTCATTAAAAGATCACATGCATACACAAGCACTAAGCACATGTTTTTATGGATTTTGTATTTTCATGACTACTTTTAGATGCAGAATACATTATATATTATTTCAACAATTCTCATCTTAATTTCTTAACTAATTAAAATAATGCAAATAAAAGAAGTTTTCCTTTCCTTGAGCAAACAAACATATATATGATCATCAAGATTTCTTGAGATTCATTGTTTTAATTCTTCAGTACTTTTCTTTTTCCAGATGAAGCCCATATGGTAGGGGTCGGCGCCGTAGAATTAGCCAGATCGATCGAATATATGCTCTTTTAGTCAAGTCGTGTTGTGGCAACCAATGAGCTGGAATTGGGGAGGAGGCCGCAGTTCTTGGAGAATGTGTGAAGTTGCTCGTTTAACGGCTACATGCTTTTCTGTGTTTCTTTTATTGTTGAATAATGATTATGTTGTATTGGGAAATAATGGAATTACCAGTTCCTAACTACTGTGTCAAGTTTCTTTTACTGTTGTAGCTACTTGCAGAATATATATATATTAGAAATGAATTTTTAGACTATTTCTTCACATTTTTTGTGCATGGAATTATTTAGATTGCCTCGGTTGGTGATAAAAAATGGAAAAGATAATTAATTGAGAATTAAAATCCTCGTCCCTTCTAATTATGTTTCTTTAACTAGACCTCTAATTTCAACCTTACTTAGAAACATTTACCACATCTTCCTGTCTCACTCAAAGAAAATAGAAAAGAAAATGCATGAAGTAAAGAAACTCTCAATAGGGGTGAAAACTGACTCGAGGGGGTCGTTCTCACCCCAAATCGAGAACCAAACAGCACTCTTGTTCTCCCAACCGACTGTCGAATTGTCGGTTGGGGGAATTGGCCTGGCCGACCAAATTCGGTGGTCGGCCTAGTTCGGTTGGTTAACTTTGGAAAGAGAGGGGAATGCTTGAGAGAGAGAGAAGATGCAGGCAAAAGAGAGATGGCGTCGGCGGCTGGGTTTCATCACTGAAGAGTGAAAGGGGGCTATGGTTTCAGGCTTTCAGCATCGGTGAAAGGGGGGTGGGGAAAGAAATTGAAAGGGGGGAGGGGTCGTGAATTGCTTAGAACAAAAAAAAAAAAGGAGTCTACATGGTATGAGTACTCTTTGGGTTCTTCTGTCTGTTTCTGCATTCTACACGTTAAACAAATAATAGATTCTTAGCAGTTATCTTCTTACCAAAATTTATCACAAATTACTTATTCCATTAACATCGCTTGAAGAAAACAGATTGCACGATTCAATACTACATAAAAAATCTAAAAATATATTGATAAATTGAATTTTTTTCATGCAAGAATTGGAGAAAAATTTGCTTTGGAATGGCGGCTGCACACTTAACTAATCTTCCCCCTTTGTTGGTTTCATCATATATATACCATGCACGTACGGACAAGTCCAAAATATATGTGCTGAATTACGGGGTGATTTATTTCCGACCTTAAGACAGCCAGGCCATACCACTTCTTTCCGGAGCTCAATACACCCAGCAACAATTCAATTAATAGGGGACTTAATTAGAAATTATGTCTTATTCTATATATTGTTATTTAGGCCCGCTTTTAAAGTAAAAATTTCAAGTTATATACAATTAGGACAAATATAGAGTAAGAATCATATCAGCAAATATGGTCGTGTCAAAACAAATTAATTGACCCTCATAAGCTTATAAGACTGCTGAAATTTTATATCAAATGTATGATGACTTGAGCAGGTTCTGAGATTAGTTAAGGTGGGCGTAAGCTGATCTGGACACTCGATTATAAAAAAGAATAAAAAAAAAACATGATTACTTTATTCTGTGTACGTACAATCGTCACACTAACCAAGGGACGTTGCTTAACATTAAAAAAAAAAAAAAATCACCTAACACAACTACGTAGCCGATAGTTTTGTTGAAAGAACTTTAAAATGGTTGCTTTGAGCCAATACATGATCAGAGAGTCATCCCTTCATAGCTGAACGTTGGTGAAACTAATTGCGCTGCTGCACGATTGTTATACTTGACCTTTGGTAAAAAAATAATTTGTGGGTAATTGGCCAGCTTTAGTAACTTCATGATATGTTAACATAAGAATATTTATTATTTCATGGCAAACTGACCAAATTGTCTTACTTCAAGGGGATTTTTCATACAATTGTATACATAAGATTAATTATTACTTAAAATTCAAGCTATCTCAATTATTTACATGGTTAATTCCTCTATTTTCCATTTTCCATTTGCTTTATGTACGTGTCAGAAAAATACAGCTGCCTTTTAACGTTACTGTGAAGAAAAAAGATTATTTTTCTAAATTTTCTATTTAGCAATAAATATTATTTGGTTTTATAAATTCTTTTAGAGTAGATTCATAAATTTCTAAAATGTGGTTGACTAACTATTTTATTTTTAAATCATCTACAATTGTTGTTAATAATTAATTAGTTTATCAGCCGGAAAAGTCAACTTGCTACTAATGTAATATTGTAATACTCGACAGTAGACCATTTTTAATTAGTTCAGAGTACGTTAACATAAACATTATCTGTGAAGCTTATCACTTCAATCATTTTATTGGGGAATGGCCAAATTTTTTAAATCATAATTCTATATACTTACAAAATATTACAACTTTGATGGCTAATTGGGCTTCTTTTTTTTAAAAAGAAGTTTTCTCATACAATAACATGCCTATATAAGAGCACAGATATCAAGACTTGATTGTGCTAATTCAAATATAAATTATACTCTATTTGCTGCAAGTTTCTGTTGGGATCGAGAGAAGCCATGGCTAGAAAATTTATAGTTCTAATAATGGAGGTATCCATCCTTGTATGTTCTTGTTTTTCATTAATTTCAGTACTTGCCATCCTGCTTACTCATAATTCGTATGATCTTGATGATGAACCTGCTCATAGCTCACTTGCACATTGTCTTAGAAACGAAATTCAGAGTTGTAGGGGAAAACATCACCCTCAAAGTATCAAAAGACTTGGAAAGTGCATTATTAAAGGTTTTGAAGGGTGCAGGGATATTTATAAGGATAAACCAAAAGACCAAAAAGAGCATAAATTGGTATGGTGCATTGATAGCTGCTTTCCTGAACATCCTGGAAAAAGAACTCAGAAAGCAAGTCCTGGGCTGCGGCAACCTCATCTTCCAACCTGTTTAGGGCGCCGTCTGGAGCAGTATGAACAGGGTCACCAAGATGTACTGCACGTCATTGAATCAAACCCATCATGAACTCCTATTTTTCAAGGTTAAAGTGTTCCTAACTACTCTCTCTTCATTGAAAGATCACATGCATACACATGCACTAATAATGTTCCATATGGTATGTAGGTATGTACGTGCGTAGAATTAATTAGTACTGGTCCAATATTTATGGATTTTGTATTTTTACTCCGTTTAGATGCAGAATACTATATATTTCATCAATTCTCATCTTGAGTTGTTAACTAAAATGATGCAAATAAAAGAAATACTTTTTTCTTTCCTTAAGCAAACAAAGATATTGTTAATGTACACAGATTCCTTTGATAAAAATTAATATACCACCATGCACATATATATCTGTCGCATAAATGATCATCAAGATTAATTTCGTGAGATTCATTGTCTTAATTAATTCTTCAGTTTTCTGTTTCCAGATGAAGCCCAGATACTGGGAGGGGCGCCGTAGAATTAGCCAGATCGATCGACGTGGAATATGAGATATGTATGCTCTTTTATTAGTTAAGTTGTGGCAACCGATATTGCTGGAATTGGAAGCAGGCCGCCGCAGTTCTTGGAGAATGTGTAAAGTTACTCGGTTAACCGCTACATGTTTCTCTGTGTTTCTTTACGTCGATTAATTGTACACTATATATGTTACAAAGGCCGACTATAATAGACCGTAACATATTAATAGTATTCCGATTTGTAGACCGAATCTTGCTTCTCAAATGTTCATGTAAATATACCAATCGAACCCTTAAGATTCGGATGATAATTGCTAATTAACTTATTAATTATATGATGATTACCTTTTAGTGTGTAACTAAGGGACTTATATACTTCAAAGAATGTGATTTATAATTAATTCAAAAGTCATACATCTTAAAGCGGTCGTGTTGATATGGATCTTCTTTCTAAGACCTTTTAAAATGGCTGTTTTGGTATACAATGAATGGTTAATGGGTCATGATCTCTTAATGATAAGTGTTTGTTGAAATAGCTTGCGTTTTTTTTTTAGGTACGTTCAAGCTTTGATAAAGTCTGTACGTAATATTTCACAGATCAAAGAATAACGTCCCTTCTTGTCATGAAAGTAGTAATCATAAAATAATACTTACCATGTATGAGTTATGAGAACCTATAGGCTAACTCTCCTATATTTTGAAGGCGTATTATCATCATCGATGCATGTGGATATATATAATAAGATTACGGGGTCTAAGTCTTCATTGTGTTTCAAATTTAAATCTCACCATAAGAGAGTCAATCTGTAGCGGAAGAAAAACTATGGTTGGGTCATCATGTGTTAGAAAATATTAGAGTTCCACATTGCTTTGTAATTAGAGGTTTATTATAAATAAAGTCTCTTTTGTAATCGCATCCTTACATCACTATACACAAATCTATCCAGTTGGGCCTTTCCATAGTGAATGTAGGTTTATGGACCAAATCACTTAAATCTTATGCCTCAATTGAAGTTTTATTTTATTTAAACCAGTTTTAGTCTATTTGGATTTTTAAATGAAATGATGTGTTTCACCTATCTTCTTCCCCAAACCTAAGATTCATGATTTCTCTGCCCTAGCCACCATTTTCAACCTTACAGTTTCTCTCTCATCAATTTTCTCTCTCTCACTCTTCGATTTATCCTCCGTTTTAGCACAATTTTTGTCTACTTTTGAGGCTTTTCAATTCCAATGCTCATATCTCAAAGTTTCTATGTGTTTTGACTACTAATCGCAATAATGGGAGGTTTGTGAAGAGACGCCTAAGGGTATTCCAATTTGGACGGTTTTCGCCTTGTATTCAAGTCTCCTTCACCTATAAAAGGGACTTCTCGCTCAGAGGTTATTCACATCTCTCAAACTTGATTCTCTATCATTTTTGAGATTTCTCTCTCTCTCTCTCTCTCTCTCTCTCTCTATCAATTCGGCTATTGTTGGGGTTTTGTAACTTTCTTTGGTTCTCTTGAATCGCTGCAACACGTGTGTTCTAGAGCAATTTGATTATCGAAGCAAATCAGATAGGTGAAGCTACTATGTTATTTTCTTCGAAAAAATGACCAATCGATGAAAAATATAATTTAATAGAATTTTTTATTTCTGTGAAAGATATTTTTCATAAACTGTTTTGTGAAAATAAGTTTTATCATTATGTTATTCTTTAAACAAATGTGAAATTTTGAAAGCATGCTGAAATCTGTTTATGCTGAATACAATTTATGTTTTTATTTATACTGTTTTCAAACCTCGAGACGATGTTTTGTTACTGATATTGTTACTTCTGCTGTTGATATTAACTTACTGATACTAAGTGCACCCATTCTACGGAGTGATTTCTACGTGAGTTTTACCTAGTGCACGCGTGACGTTCTTGCTAAGTCTTAGTAGGGTGAACTTCACAGCTTGCTGTTGACTTATTTCGGTTGGCCGCCAGATAAGTCGTTGTATAACCCTACCACAAGGGTAAATATGGCTTACTTTTAATGCCAAAGGATATTTTCTAGTAAAGCTATTCTCTTTTCTTTATTGTATCCATAGGTATCCAGTAGAGATAGTTGTATAGGCTCGGCCGTAATATGGAACGTTAGGACCTCTGAATTTAGAAGAAAAGGGGATACCTTGAATAGATTTGAACAAGGAAATTTTTTGTCCAGCTCTACTAGTCTTTGGATGCTTATTTGAGCACTTCAAATCCAGGTGCAATTCTGCAGCGTTCATGAACTCGATTAAGGTTGTAAAACCTGAGATAGAAGTCCGATTTTTCCCCTTTTTGCCTAGTTCAAGTACTCATAGGACTAGGGGGAAAGAAGAAAATTTGAGGAGCTGTGTTGTTGAAGACTCGCAGAGAAAAAAGTTAGAAGAAAAAAAATGGCTTGGATGAGCCAAGCCAAGTTTTGACCCATTTTTGTTTCCTCTCACTTCATTAAATGAGGTGGCCATTTCCTAAAGGTTGGATAACTTTTTTTGAAATCTTAGTCCTCCCTTTACACCTCTTTGCACCATTTAACTTTGCACCCAATTCATTCTCATGTTTGTCATACAATTGCATAAACACTACAAAAAAAGGGACCTTTAGCAGTAGTCAGAAACCACTGCTAAAGGTCAAAAAATTGTTGCTATAAATTTAGCAGCCCTTTTTTAGCGACGATCATGAACGTCGCTATAGATTTGCCGCAATAGGTCTATAGCAGCGTTTTAGGCGACCACTGGTGAAGACGCCGATCTGTAGCGGCGGTCGTCTAGTGGTGTTTATTTACCACTGCTATAGACCCGAAGCGTAATTGTGCTCTCTTTTTTTTTTTTTTTTACAGCGTTTCTTGGAACGTTGCTACAAGTCTTTATCAGCGTTTGTAAAATGCCGCTATAGACTACTATACTGCGGCGTTAGTTAAAAACATTGTTGTAGGTCGATTTTAGTCTGGGTTTAAACATCTATAGCAGCGTCTTTGTGACCGCCACTAAAGGTTTGTGCTAGCGTTCTTTTTTTTTACCCAAAAGAAAAACGTTGCCGCTAAAGGTTTGTGCCAGCATTTTTTTCCCAACATTTTTAAAACACCACTAATTTTTTTCCTATATTTTCATATACATACTTTTTTAATCGATAATACAAATTTATTTTAATAACCATAATTCATTGGATGTAAAAACTTAAAGAACAAGGATAATAAAATAAAATATACTTCATCATTGATTAATAATGTTTTACAACAAACACAAGAATCTCTACAAGTAATCTAAAAAGTAACAAGTTTCTAATATAAAATAACAACAAACAAGTACTAGCTAAAATATTCAAATACAAGAAGTAAGCATTCTTTGTATGCGGCCCAAGTTGCATGAAATCCAAAAGTTCCAAACGTAGCTGATAAACCAAAATGTCCATCATCAAGCTCCTAGGTAGAATAAAAATTCATTGGACATTCTAAATGCTAAATCAAAACTGAAATCAAAACTCAAAAATGAAAAACAGAAACCAAAACATAAGCAATTAGTATGCTATGGCTACCAAAAAAAATATGATCAAAGTCAACACCTGTGAAAGAAATCAAAACTGAAGATGCACCCTTGGCAAAATGCATCGAAGTCTTTGACATACTCAGTGCTACACGAGATCCCTGCTGTAGATTGAAAACAAAATCTTTAAAAGATACCCTGACTATTATTTCCAAAAACAAAAAACACCAGATAATTTCCAGAAAACAAACTTCAAACTACCAGAACTGGAATTAAGAAGAAAACAAAACTGGAAAACAGGAACTTCAAGTAAAAAAAAAGGTTTAAATGCTACTCAGGTCCCTGTGGTTTAACGTTTTCTCAAAAAAGTCCCTATACTTCAACTTGGATGAATTTGGTCCCTGTGCTTTATACGTCTTCCCAAAAAAGTCCCTCCGTCAGTGTGGCCCCACCACTTAACGGATTTTTTTGACCTGGCAAACGGAGGTCATATCATAGCCAATGGCATGCCGCCATATGGCTTGTCCCTATCCTCTCTCCTGGTCAACGCCACATTGATCAGCCACCTATATCTTCTTCTTCAGCGCAAAGCACCCTCGCCCATCTCCCCTGAAAATCTCTAGGGTTCACATTGCAGGTGGAATTCAAATTTTAAGATTTAAATATTGAAAGTGTGAGCGCAGGAGTGCCCATGCTTTGTTGGCCATCATTTGGTGATCAACAAACAAACTGCAAGTATACTTGCAAAGAATGGGGGCATTGGCATGGAGATTGATAGCGAGGTCAAGAGAGAGGAAGTTGAAAAGCTTGTGAAAGAATCGATGGTGGGAGAAAAGGGTAAGAGAATGAAAAAAAAGACCATAGAGTGGAAAAAATTAGCCGAATAAGCCACCAGTCCACCGGTTCCTTAAAAAATTTGGTGAATGACGTGTTTTATCCAAGGGCTAGATTCTTTATCCGCCTCCTTTGCCACTTTTTGTGGCTTCCTCTGTTCCTGGGCGCGGTTGTATTAGATTTTTCTTGGGTTACATTTTTGTTGGCCCTTAGATGACCATTATTGTTTATTTCGGTTTTATTGGCCCTCCCAGTGGGGTTTGTTGGCCTCTTGGGGTTTGTTGGTCTCCTCGTGGGTTTTGTGCCTCTAATAAGCACATGATCCTTTGAGAAAAGAGAATGATGAAGAAGATAGAGAAAGCAAGTGTGGTGGGGATCTTCATGGTTAGGCTCTAAATTTCTAATATGTTGTAAAGCTTTAAGAAACAAATTAACTCGTTTATATAAAACCAAAAGAATTCCTTCGTGAACTCTTTTGTGCTTTGGACCAGAGACACCGTGGTGGGGATGTTGGGATAAATAAGTAAAAGAAGAAGCAGAGGAGAGGAGCGAGTAATTTGTGGTGTCTTGCAGTTTGTCTGAGATTCGGGCAAAGCAGGTGAAGAAGAAGAAGTGGAGAAAAAATGGTGTGTGATTCAGGGGTGACGTGGCGTTGATTAGGAGAGAGAAAAATGGCAAGTCATGTGGCATTGTGCTATTGGTGATTATGTGGCCTCCATTTGTCACATCAAAAAAATCCGTTAAGTGGTGGGACCACACTGACGGAGAAACTTTTTTGGGAAGACGTATAAAGCGTAGGGACCAAATTCATCCAAGTTGAAGTACAGGGACTTTTTTGGGAAAACATTAAACCACAAGGACCTGATTTGCATTTAAGCCTAAAAAAAACTTAAAACCAAAGAGATCAAGTCAACAGAAATGACTATTCAGGGAGAGAAATTGGACTGAGCGAGTAGAAAAACTAAAGGAATATCCACGGAGAGGAAGACAGTTTAGAACAAGGTCCAGTAATGTTCAGCTAATCTGGCGGACATAACAGGGGACAACAACCAAAAAGTTGGATCCCATGGAAAATAGAGCAAGAGAGAGGTGAAAAGATACCGAGAAATCTTCGGGTTTTCTTAGTAAGATGAAGGAATTACAGAATCACCGTACAATAAAGGTTCAGTGAGATGAATTTGCGGAAAACATCAACAGAGAGACTCAGCCACCACTGCATGTTGTTCTAATCTTCTCCAAAAAGAAAGATCTCCACGCCTCTTTCTCTATTACAAGACCCTGCACCAGATTCCAAGAAAACCAAACTTTTAATCCCAAGAAGAAAATTCAGAACCGAAGATACCCATTTCTCTAGTCTTCACTACTCTCTCACAGATGTGAGACTATTTCAGCTGAAAAAAAGAAAGAAAGGGGAAAATGCAGGCCAGAGAGACAACAAAGATTGCAGACGAGTAAACAAATGATAGGACGAGCATAAATAAACCAGAGCTTTTTAGAGAGAAACTAAAAGAGACTTCGAGGAAGAGGGAAAGCGTTTGATGAAGGGGAAGAGGGAGGATTTCGATTGAAGAATAAAAGAGAAAGACCGGGGGGGGGGGGGGGGAGAGAGAGAAGAGAGAGAGAGAGAGAGAGGAGAGAGAGAGAGAGAGAGAGAAGAGAGAGAGAATCCTGGGGCGTGCGCGGGAAATGAAAACTCCTTCTCACCATGAAACTCACCGTTTTGCTTTTTTTTTTTTTTCCCTTTCCTTTATATTTTGTTTATTTTATTTTGATTTATATAATGTTCTTTTATTCTGGTAAAGTAAAATTGTAAAGCCACATGAGCAGCTGACGTGTCAAATTAGTGTCAGATAAGAAAATAATCGAATAAAATTGGTGTCAAATTTAAAAATTTTAAAAGTACATATGTATTGTTTATGTAACAAGTACATACTTATTGCTTATATAAATATGCATATACTTAGAACTATCTATTTTTTTAAAGTCTTGTTTTATTATATAATAAATTGAATCACAATACATGTGGGTACACTTAAATACTAATACATATCACATTGTAGTAAAAAAAAAATTGTAGGTTCACTTATATAACATTGTTGTCACAATAAATTATATATATGATATGTGCTAATTAACCTAAGTACTTTATATGTATGTACCTACCTAATGACTAAATCATAGCCTCTAAGACTATATATTAAGTTATGTACTTTAATTGCATAAGCTAATCTCACAAGATATTTTTGTTTGAAATTAAATAATATGTCCTAGTTAAATAGTATTATATTACTAATTATTCAAAATATATATGCTCATTTTAAGTATGATAGTAGATGTTTTCTAAGCTACTTAGGTTTTCTAAACAACCATGGATTATAATTTAAAATATATCATATAACAACTTCAATTTTCACAAACTCCCTCTAATTTCATATTTTATTAAGTAGGTCTTTAAAAAAAAAATTCAAATACATGACAAAATAAAATTATATATTAAAAGGAATATAATAATATATAAAATAATTATTTACATTAAATAACTTAGAATTAATAAATAAAATTATTTTTATTACTTATATCTATAGCAGCGTTTTTCTGTGACTGCGGCTATAGATATACCTTTAGCAGCATTTATTTTAAAAAACGTTGCAGCCTTAAAAGATGCTTTGGTTTAGTTAAAAGTTCGACATATAGCAGTATTTTTCAAAAAACACTGCTAAAAGTTGAATCTTTAGTGGCGGCTGCTATAGGTGGTTTCTAGCGGCATTTTTGAAAAAATGCCGCTAAATGGTGTCTTTAGCGGCATTTTTAGCGACCGCCGACCGCCGCTAAAGATCAATTTTTTTGTAGTGACATAATATTATTACTAATTAAGATTCAAACTATCTTAATTATTTACATGGTAAATTCCTCTATTTTTCATTTTCATTTTCGTTTTCCATTTGCTTTATGTACGTGTTAGAAAAATAAAGCTGCCAATGCATTAGTCAGAGAAGATTACAGAAAATACAACTTGCTAGCTAATATAATATTGTACTCGACAGTACTAGACCATGATTAGTTCAGAGTGCGTTAACCTAAACATTATTTGTAAAGCTTATGTGACCCCAGTCATTTTATTGGGTAATGACCAAATTTTGCAAGTCATAATCTATACTTACAAAATATTACAGCTTTATGGCTAACCTTTTTCTTTTTTTCTTTTTTCTAAAAGAAGTATAAGAGTACAGATATCAAGACTCTATTGTGTGCTTCAAATAGAAATTTTACTCGATCAGCTGCAAGTTTCTGTTGGGCGAGAGAATTGTGATGGCTGGCAAATCCATTAGAAAATTTATGGTTCTAATAATGGAGGTATTTATCCTTGCTTTCATTGGAATGCAAATCAGTGACCAGCTTGAATGTTCTTTGTTTTCATTTTCACTTGCCATCCCGCTTACTCATGACAATTCCTATGATCTTGATGATGATAATCCTCATAGCTCACTTGCGAATTGTCTTAGAAACAAAATTCAGAGTTGTAAGGAAAAACATCACCCTCACAGTATTAAAAAATATCGGAAGTGCATTGTTAAAGGTATTGCAGAGTGCAGGAATATTTATAGGGATAAGCCAAAAGACCAAGAAGAGCATAAATTGTTCCGGTGCATTGAGACTTGCTTTCAAGATACTCGAAGTGAAAAAAAGAGGAAAGAAAAATATGGGCTTCCAATACGTGTTTTTCATCTTCCAGCCTGTTTAGAACACTGTTGGAAGCAGCATGAAAAGGGTGATCACCAAGATGTATTCCACGTCACTGAATCAGATCCATGAACTCCTATTTGACCAGGTTAAAGTGTTCCTAACTACTACTCTCTCTTCATTGAAAGATCACATGCATATACACATGCCCTAATTATAATATTGTTCCATATGGTATGTACGAACGTAGAGTTAATTAGTTCTGGTCCAATATTTATGGATTTTGTATTTTACTCCGTTTAGATGCTGAGTACTATATATTTCATCAATTCTCATCTTAAGTTGTTAACTAAAATGATGCAAATAAAAGAAGTTTTTCTTTCCTAACTAAGCAAACAAAGATATTAATTGTTAATGTTACAGATTCCTTTGATAAATATATATACCGCCACAAAAATATTTGTCGCATAAATGATCATCAAGATTTCGTGAGATTCATTGTCTTAATTCTTCAGTTTTCTGTTTCCAGATGAAGCCCATATGGTAGTGGCGCCGTAGAATATTTAGCCACATCGATCGACGTGGAATATGAGATATATATGCTCTTTTATAATTAGTCAAGTTGTGGCAACCAATGCTGGAATTGGGAGCAGGCCGCAGTTCTTGGAGAACATTGTGTGAACACTAGCTGGTCGTTTCACGTTCAGCTATAAGGGCGATCTGTTACTTTTCCTGCTTAATTTTGAGTCATGGGATGTGAGCTAGCTGCAATTACGATACATAAAGTTTATTTCCTGAGCTGTATATATTCAACACAAGTTCCTTTGGGGTCCCAATTCCTAGCTGTAAATTGTAATTTCCTGTGTACCAGTACACTTTCCATAAACAAATAAGAGATTTCCAACTAGTTTCTTTGATCTTACCCTAAACTGCTTAATTATGAGAAATTATGGTATTGTTCTCATTCTTGTTGGATATTGTCGATCATATGGCATGGTTGATCTTTTTTCGTGAAAAAAACTAAGGAGAAAAATTGTATTTTGCATTTCTAACTTACACCTACACATTTTACAATTTACATTTCAAAGTACCAAATTTGATACATTACAGTACTACAAATTATAAATTATTTTACACTTTTGCACCTTATATTAACATCTCACCATCAAAATAATAAAAAAATTAATAGGATACATATATGTCACAAATTTCTTTAACTGTTAAAATAAAGCATGGAGTAGTTAGAGGGTGCAAAATATAATTTTCTCCTAAAAATAAAGAATGTAAGCTAACATCGGATCGGATGCTCGATCTCCAATTTCATTTTCCCAAAATAGACCTCTAATTTTGATCAGTCTTACCAAGATCATTTACCGCAAATTCTCATGTCACTGGAATAGACTTTCAACAATTTCAGTGTGAAACGTATGCCAACCGTATTGGTGCTACTAAGTATCCGGCTCCCGATTGGATCGCGCGACGTATGACTTTTGAATTAATTACAAACCACATTCTTTGAACTATATATGTCCCTTAGTTACACACTAAAAGGTAATCATCATATAATTAATAAGTTAATTAGCAATTATCATCCGAATCTTAAGGGTTCGATTGGTATATTTACATGAACATTTGAGAAGCAAGATTCGGTCTACAAATCGGAATACTATTAATATGTTACGGTCTATTATAGTCGGCCTTGTAACGTATAAAATGTACAATTAATCGATGTAAAGAATTTCAGCAAGATATATAGATTATGATACCTCTAATTGCGAAGTGTGTACATGGCATATTGGGTGGGACGTGAACTCTAAGTAAAAGCTGCCATTGCATAGGGGCGAAGTTTCAGGAAAACATGTATTCTTGCTAGCTAGGACGTGGACTAATCGGCTTTTATAATAAGCAATATTGTCATGATATTCGAATATATAGTCTCCATTGAAGTGTAGCATAATATCGTGTTAATAACTATTGCTTGCTTTTTAGATAAATTAATTTTAGCCACTGATCTTTTTCGACCACGTCGTTTGCCGGTAAGCGTACCTGATCTCATACGCTCGTATTATAGATGTGGCCAGCTCATTGCAACATTTAATTTATTTTCCAATTTTCTTTTTCCTTCTCTTTAATTAATTTGTTAAGGGAAAAAAAAAGGTCAGATTTTCGACGAGATCATCAAATCATTAAAGCATCAATTGGCTGGAATACTTAAAATGAAGATATTCTTTGTATTTTGGTTATCCTTAATATTGTAAATCATCTATATATGGAACGAGCAAACTACGTTCATGAGATGATAAATCTGGATCATGCATACTTTCCTAACTAATTCATTCTAATTTTCTTTTTCTTCATTTGAACTTCTATAATAAATCTTGGGTCATTTCTCTTTGGAACGAGAACAATGTTGGTATAGTTAGCAGCTTTTAACTCAAAAAAAGCGTCTCCCTGTCGCCACAACATCTACTCGCACAATATCCTATTACGATTCCGGATCAATAAAAAAGGGGCGCCGATGCATGCCTTCGATCGCTACCTAAGAAACATTAGGATTTACACAAATTTTCTACCTCGTGAGAATTAAGACGTCGAATAAAGCGATGCCAATCGATTGATTTTATCATTTTTTTTATGAGCAAATAATATCGTTAGTCGAGATTATAATTCTTATAGTTTTCACCGCAAGTATTATACATGTATTGAGAAATTATTGAATCTGTACTAATTAGTTAATTAAAATTTAAATATGATTGTATGGAGTTCTAATTGTTACTATAACTATTCTTTGGGATCCTATAATAAATACAAGGGGTAATGTCAAAGTACTCTCCCTAATTATAGGCAAAATCAATCTTGCTCTCCTAAGTTTTAATTATAATTTACCAATTCAGCGTATAAATGCAAGGGGTAATGTCATAGTTGAGTTGAGGTCTTCTTCATAGTACCAATTCAGCATATAATTATAATTTACTAACTAATAATGTCGATCGTGACCTACGAAAAAATGTTAATCAATTGGAAAATAGTGTTAGTTGATTTCTATACTATGTCGTTTGTAAGACTTGTCAGCTAGCTCATTAATCTATATATATAACTTCTCTCTATATTGATCTGGCCATGAATTTTACTAATTTTACAGTAGCTACCACAGATCTGCAGTCCGCAGAAGTTCTTGTTTCACATATATAATAACAGTACTATCCATAATTTGTCGTTGGCCTATGCAACAAAGAAAACGCACGGGGTACTTTATATATATGAATCGTTTACTTTGTTGGAAATTACAAAGAAGTGTTAGCCCAAGGTTGTTCTTACAAACAATCCGTCTTGATTTTGAAGATAACAAAGTTTTCAAACTTGTTTTAAGTCCTTTAAGATTTTACATTGAGATTCCTTTCCCAGATCATTACTCTTGTTAATTGATCATCTTTTATAATGCATATGTAAATGTTTTTTTAAGAACCATTGAAGTGGAAGTAGTTGTTGTTAAAACTCAAAATTTTTTATGTCTAAGTGTTGGAAGTGTCGACACATTGGACCAAGGTGTCGACACATTGGAACTAACACCCGAGAGTTTTTTTTTCAAACTAAGTGTTAAGTGTAGACACATCAGCACATACAATCATGTGTCAGACACATTGTGTTATTTTGCAGATTTCTTTGAGCAACGTCAACTTATTCAAAAAGGTATCCAAATGTCTCAAATGACCTCCAACGGCACTCAAGCTTTACAAGAAGACCCTTGGTGCCCTAGAAGCTTTAAATAGAAGAAGATGGAGAGAGAAAAGCAAGAAGTGTGCGCCATTAACTCTTGCCCTAAATTCTAGAGAGAGAAAAAGCTTTCAAAAGAAAGAAGCTCCACCATCCAAGAAAGCTCGTACTTCCACTTGAAAATACTGTAGTTCTCTTGCAAATCTTGTCTCTTTGCACACCTCAGTACCTCACACTTGTTTATTCAGCTTAAAGAGCTTTACTAAGATTCTCTTTGTACCCATTCTTGAAAAACACGTGAGTGTTTGTGAAAAACACTTGTCCTACTTGTTGGGTAGAAGAAATCCTCGAGGTTGTGAGGATTTGAGAGAGTGAGCTAAAGTGTAAGCTCAAAAACACTTGTAAAGGTTACTTAGCACCCGTGAAGCTAAGGTGTACTTACTATTTGGAAAATAGTGAAGGAAGCCCAAGGAAGTCAATAGCCTTGGGGGTGGACGTAGGCAAGTGTTGGCCGAACCACCTAAAAGATACGGTGTCATCTCTCTATCCTTATCTTCATTTACTTGTTGCAACTGTTTGTCTTTTCTCTTCATTCTCTATATTAGTCCTTGATTAAATAGATTCAGTTTTCTGCTCCTTAGATCTGTTTCGTGTATATTGGGTTTAAAAAGAAAAAGGAAGAAAAGTTTTATAAAACCCAATTCACCCCCCCTCTTGGGTTGTTTTTGACCCTCTCAGGTGCATGATGGAATTCTAGGGACACCAATCTGAACTGTTTCCAGTCGTCGATGTCGTGTTTTGCCATATAGCTGGCAATGGCGATGAAAACATCGAGGGGGAGGTATGGGAGCTAATTGTTCTCCGTCATTTGCACTGAAGTTGTTTTCTGACTTTTTGTTGTCATCTTTAGGATGTTTTGTTCTTCCTTGGGTGTTTGTTTTCCCTTTTATAGACGTTGTGGCCGGTGTATCCGTTTTGATCATGGCTATCGTGGCTTTGAGTACGAATTTATTTCGGAAGTCCGTAAGGTTTTCCTGAGGAAGTGCTTTGCTTGTCTTCCACGACGGTGGGTAATTTAGTAATTTGGCGTTTCTAGTCAGTTGATCGTGGTTTGGTGGGAAATTTTCGGGAGTTGCAGAAAATCTTTTGACGCGTCGCCCGTATCTGGGTGTCATTTCATTTTTAAATTAACGTCATTCCTCGGGACTGTTCAGCTATGGGTATACAGACGTCGTTTTGGAAAACTTCTTGTGGCGTTCTTTGAGACGGTGCGTCTTTGGTTTGAGGGGCTTTTTTGTCATTGTGCCTTCTCTCATTTTTGTTTCCCAATACTTCTAGACTCTTCGTCTTTCATCTTTGATCTTTTACCATTTATTCGCTTTCCTATTTTTCTACAATGGCGAACGTTGGAGGTTCTTCGAGCGGTGCTGCTAGGGTTCCTAAGGCGCCTGAGAGGCGTGAGGGCCGTTGGGGCCCTAGCCAACTGGTGGAGGTGATTTTGAAGCCTTTTACACTGAATATCATTTCCCAGGGAAACTCGTTTTCGCCTTCCGTCTGCTAACGAGACGCCCTACACTGATGGAGTAAAGGGAGAAATGTGTTTCTTCGAGGCTCCATTGAAATCTGGGGTAAGATTTCCTCTCCCTCTTAGTGTTCGAAAGATTTTGAGGTCTTTGCGTTTGTGTTGACTCAGATAGTCCCTAATGCTTGGAGGGTTTTAATGGGCTGTGCTGTTATGTGGCCGATGTATCTTGGGCTTGAATGCAACTTACTCTAAAAGGAGTTTTGTGGTTCTATACACCCATTCGTTCTACCAAAGTTGATAGATTTTGGTATTTTCGTCCTCGCAACCAAGGGGTTTCCCCGATTACTTCTTACCGGACACCAATAAGGGTTGGCATGATCGTTATTTCTTTATGTCTGGTGTTGGATGGGAGCGTTTTCCTGGTGAGGATCGTCGAAGTGAGTCTTCCCTGTGTTGGGCTTTTGGGTCCGTCCCAGACACTATAGGAGGGACATCAAGGGTCTTACTTCGTCGGAACAGGCTCATGTGGATGCCATTCTGGAAATTGGTTCCATAGACTGGAATGCTTTGGTCTGTAGGAGAAAAGGGTTGGTTAGGGTATACCATGTCTGAACCATCCCCTAGAGCGAACCCTTCTCCTCGTTCTGAGAGAAGTCCTTGTGGGCGTCTTCCACGTGAAGATTCGAGAAAAGAGTCTTCTCGTTTTTTGGGGGTACCAAACGGAGGATTCCCAAGAGGTTGAGGGTTCTCCCATGGTCTTCTTTGAAGAAAAGAAGAACATTTCCCCCCTGGCTTCTGAGGCTAAGAAGAAGAGGCGGGAAGCTCTTTGGCTCATATGTCGTCTAAATGTGGGGCGAGCAACGTGAGTGTTCCATATTTGGGATCCTTGATTCATTTATTAGTCGTGATTTTATTGTTGTTTGGTCGTTTGTAGGTTTGAGGATGTTCCTCACGTGTTGAGCCCTACTTCTGGGGTTCGTACGGAGATACCGGTTCCTGCAGTGAAGGAAATCTGTGAGATTGGGACTCTTTGTTTAAGCATTTCATTGGTGGCTCCTTTCGTTCGTGGTGAGTTCTTTCGTCTCCTGGGGCTTCTGATCCAATTGCTGCATCGACGCCAGATTTGCTAGGAACCTTGGCAGCGGATCGCTTAGAGACTGATGAAGGGGACAGACCTATGGCTTCTTCGGGCCTTCAGCATATGGTCTTATTATCTGACTTCGCTTATTCTGGCGGATCGGATTTGCGGAAATTGCAGGTGGTGTCGAGGTGCATTCTGACGTGATTCCATCATTGGGGGCCTTGTCCTTCTTTTTGGTGATGGAATGCCTCTTTAGGAGCAACCCGTGCCTGGGGCGGTTGTTATTGGTGATTCCGGTATTCTGGCACTTGTATTGGCAAACGAGCCTACGCCAGGGTGACGTTGTGGGTGGCCCGTGTCCTTCCCGTTCCTTCGGCAGAGGTAAGGAACCCGTTACTCGTCTTCTTCCTCAGATGATGATGGAGGAGTCTGATTCCGAGCCTTCGGCGTTACCTTCGTGGCGTTCGAGACCATATGCCCAACCTCTTTGAACGAGGAGATGATGGAAGATGCATTGCGAGCCCCTCGACATGTGAAAAATTGATAGGCTCACAGCAGTCTTTCTCATTGTGTGTCGTTGGTTGCCGCTCTTGATGCGGCTGAGTTGAAGCATGACGAGGAGTTGGAATCTTCTCACTTGAAGTTGCGAAAGCTTGAAGGTGAGTTGGAGTCGCAAAGGAAACTAGTGGAGGAGCTGCGGACTGTGGCTCGCGGGGCTCATCTTCAGATGCAAACGTATGAGGCCAGGTGATGGACTTAGAACGTGACATCGCCTCTCGAGATATGAAGTTGCTGAATTAAGGTGGACTGTCGATGGGCTTGAGCAGGGGTGTGTAGACATTCGAACTTAACCTATCTCGGGAGAAAGCAGAGCTTCTGTAACGTTTGAGCAATTTTCGTGCATCTTCATCGAAAAGGGAAGAGGCATTGCAAGCTGAAGTAGTGGACCTTTGACCGTGCTATGCGCGAAGCTGTTGGTTCTTTTGCCACTGAAAAAAGAGATTTGTAGGAGGCTCGTATAGGTCTCACCCTTTGTTGATGTGAACCTTGCCAAGAATAACGAGACCCAACAACGAAAGGGAACCCAAGATCGTTCTAGAACTGATTCGAATGGAAGACCTCGACCCGTTGTTTAGGAAAACAAGAACCTCGGTATAAGGAAGACGCCACAAACAGTGCCGTTTGATAAGTCAAGTTGAACGCCAAGAAATCCCGATAAGTTCGAGTAGTTGTTCAAAGAACCAAAGAGAATAAATCCTCAAAATTTTGATTAATCAATGTCTACCGAATTACAAAGCAAAAACTCATATTTAAAGGGCTAAACATTACAAGTAAAATAACCCTAACATGAAACCTAATTAAACCCGAAATAAGATAAGGAAATAATTTCTAACATGCCTAAAACACACAAAGCAATTTAGGAAAATAATGCCTTGCTTGCTGGACGTCCAAAAGAAGCGCAAGCCATAAAAAGGAGGGATTTGGGCGCCTAGAGAGATCTTCTATAGAAGCTTAGCCTTGACCGGATTCTTCTAGAACTTGAATCAAGGTGACCATTCTTTGTGGCCCACGTGGATCATGTTCAATGGGCTTCCACGAATTCGCTTGAGCCCATAACTCTTGAATAAGTCCGTTGAGTACATCCTTAACTTCTTTGCCCGTGCTCTCGTAACCGGCCCGATTGGTACTTGAACGAGATCCTTCAAAATGGACCTTGATCTCCATCATTTGTGTTGCTACGTTATCAACAGTGCTCGCTTTTCTTGGTGACCCTGTGGTTCTAGCGCGCAAATGTATTGTGTGGCTATAGTTGTGGTTGAAGTAGCTCATCTGAGGGAAGGGTGCCATTTTCAGGTTCGTAAATAAGGATGTGGCAAGGAAATCTACAAGAAGCTTATTGAGACATTAGGAACTCGTGGAATCCACTTCCCCCTAAGGGAGGATGAGACATTGCAATAACATGCCCTTGATATTTGCTTTGATTTGGTTGTATCTTTGAACATTTACAATCTGTAGTTTATTTTTTGAACCTCGTTGTTTGTTGCTCTTTTTTATTTTCTCGTCCCGATTATTGGTTGTGCTCTGCGGCTTTCTTTCCATCATCTAGTTGAACTTCGTCCCTTTTCGTCTTTTATGGATGTGACTGGGAATCGAGATACTTCGTAGTCGTCTTACTCTTGAAGGGACTGAGAACCTTAGTTCTTCTAAGTTCGTGGATGCGACTGGGAACCAAGATTCTTTGAAGTCGTCTTACTCTTGGAGGGACTGGGAACCTTAGTTCTCCTAAGTCCTGGATGTGACTGGGAACCGAGGTTCTCCAAGTTGTCTTACTCTTGGAGGGACTAGGAACCTTAGTTCGCCTAAGTCGTGCGACTGGGAACCGAGGTTCTCCGAAGTCGTCTTAATTTTTCTCCGTTTGTTTGGCGAGTGACTTTTGAAAAGAATCTTCGAATTTTTCATTTATAGTAGGCGATAGTGCAAGACATGAAAACATAATATCACGTGTAAACACGTGAAGATAAACAGTACAGGGAATTTATGCATAGTACTTTCTGAGATACATTAAGTTCCACGGATGTTGTAGCGCTTTTCCTTGAGAACCTCTAAATAGTACGTTCCTGGTCGCTTGGATCCAACGATACGATATGGGCCTTCCCAATTTGGATGGAGCTTGCCTTGCTGTGGGTCTTTGGTTCCTGGTAACATCTTCTTGAGGACTAAATCCCCGGGGATGAAACGGGGGTCTGACCTTGGCATTGTAGTAATTTGCAATTTTCTGCTTGTACACTTCCATCTTGAGCAGTGCTTCTTCCCTTTTCCCTTCTAGTAAATCGAGATCCAGCTTCTTTTCTTCTTCATTATTTTCAGGGGTGAACATCATCACTCACGGGAGAGAGCCCTGATTTCAACCGGGATCACAGCTTCGGTTCCATAAGTGAGGGCAAACGGTGTTTCTCCAGTAGCTGTTCTGACAGTGGTGCGATATGCCCATAGGACTCCGGGTAGTTCTTCTTCCCACGAACCTTTGTGATCGTCGAGCTTTGTTTTGATAATCTTTAGCAGTGATCGGTTTGCTAGCTCCACTTGTCCATTAGCTTGTGGGTAATATGGAGACGAGTAATGGTTCTCAATGTTGAGTTCCTGCAAAATTCTCAGAAATTCTTGTTGTCGAATTGTTTGCCATTATCAGTGATTATGGCCCGGGTAGTCCGAAGCGACAGATGATATTCTTCCAAACGAACTTCCGAACGTTTTGCTCGGTGATTTTTGCTAGTGGCTCAGCTTCTACCCATTTGGTGAAATAGTTGATGGCGACAATTAAGAATTTCAACTGTCTTCGCCCTATTGGGAAAGGTCCGAGGATGTCAATCCCCACTGCATGAAAGGGTATGGAGTACTTACGATTGTCATTTTTCCGCTGGGGTATTTATGAGATTGGCGAACCTTTGGCACTTTTCGCATTTCTTGCACTACATTTTCCGCATCGATGTGCATGGTGGGCCAAAAGAATCCAGCTCGGACGACCTTTTGGGCCAAAGTGCGTGCCTCCAAATGGTTCCCACAGATTCCTTCATGCACTTCCGAAGTGCGTAGTCTGCATCTCGGGCATTGAGGCAACGTAACAGTGGTTTGGAGAGACTTCGATGGTATAAATTCTCATCTATGATGGTATACCACGGTGCTATTCTCTTGAATTTTTATTTTTGTTGTTTATCTATCTCGAGATCTTCCTCCTGTAATGTCTTCATGATCGGCAATCGCCAATCACTAGGTTCTACTTCATCAACCGTGCGAATTTTTGGTACGACTCTGGTGGATTGTATGATGCCTCGCCCTCTGAATATCCCGCTGCTCCTGATACCTCGGTGGCTAATGCATTAGCTCGGGCATTTTGATCACGAGGAATGTGTTGGATTTCAAAGGCTTCAAAGCAGTTCTTTACTTCCAAGGCGCGCTTCAGATATGCTGCCATTCTTTCATCTCGGGCTTCGAAGCTTCCAGGACTTGTCCCACCACAAATTGGGAGTCTGTGTACACATTGAGATATTTTCCTCTGAGAAGTTCCATAGTGAGTAATCCGGCTATGAGGGCCTCGTATTCTACCTCATTGTTTGTGGAAGAGTATTCTATCTTGATTCCGAATTCAACACGTTCTTCCTCGGGTATTTCGATAACTATCCCTATCCCGCCTACTTCATGAGTAGATGATCCATCCACATAAACTTGCCACCATTTCGGCTTGGGAGCTTCTTCTTGACATACTGATGTGGTGAACTCGTGATGAAATCGGCTACTGCTTGTCCTTTGATGGCAGTTCAAGGTCGATATTCAATGTCAAATTCGCCGAGTTCTACAGACCACTTGATTAATCTTCCTGATGCATTCGGCTTTCCCAAGGTTTGTCGTAGCGGATGGTCTGTCAAGACAATGATGGGATGAGCTTGGAAGTAAGGCCTCAGTTTCCTTGTCGAGATAACGACAGCTAGTGCCAACTTGTCGACATTGGGATTCCGAGGCGAGGCTCCTTGCAGGCTTTGCTCACATAATATATGGGTCGTTGTACACCGTTATCATCTCTTATAAGTGTTGTACTTATTGCTGCATCAGAAATAGCGAGATAAAGGTAAAGTCTCTCCTGGTATAGGGAGCTGAGGAGCGAAGGGTTCGCCAAGTACTCCTTGAGCTATTCGAAAGCCTTTTGACATTCTTCTGTCCATTCGAAGGATTTCCGAAGCGTTTTGAAAAATGGCAAACATTTATCCGTAGCGGGAACGACGAATCTGTTGAGTGCGCTACGTGCCCTGTGAGTCTTTGCATTCTTTGACGTTTTTCGGTGGTTACATGTCTAGGATGGCCTTGATTTTCTCTGGGTTGGCTTCGATTCTCGCTGAGATATAAGGAATCCTAGGAATTTTTCGAAGGACACTTCGAAGTCACATTTTGCTGGATTCAAGCGCATCTTGTATTTTCGGAGTACTTCAAAGGCTTTGGCAAGATCCATGACGTGATTTCCCGATTCTCGCATTTTTACCAATAGATCGTCTACGTAGACTTCCATGCTTACGTCTTATCTGTTTCTGGAACATCAAGTTGACCAGTCTTTGATATGTTGCCCCAGCATTCTTTAGTCCAAAAAGCATTACTTGATAGCAATAAGTGTCTCAATCCGTTGTGAAAGAAGTACATTATTGGTCCAGTGTATGCATCTTGATCTGGTTGTATCTCGAGAAAGCGTCCATGAAACTTAGAAGTTGGTGTCCTACAGTCGAATCGACAAGGGAATCAATTCTCAGGAGAGGGTAGCAGTCTTTTGGCCATGCCTTGTTTAGGTCAGCGTAATCCACACACATTTTCCATTTTCCGTTTTCCTTCTTCACCATGACCACGTTTGCCAACCAGCTAGGATAGTTGACTTCTCTAATAAATCGAGATTTGATTAATTTCCCAACTTCTTCCTGGATTGCCTGACTTTTTTCTGGAGAGAAGCTTCTCTTACGCTGTATGACCGGTTTGACTTCGGGACGTATATTTAACCTGTGGGTAATGACCTCGGGATCTATTCCTGGCATATCTTCATGCGACCAAGCGAAGACTTCACTGTTTGCTCGAAGAAATTCCATAAGGTCTTTTTTGGAATCCTTAGACAGACGGGCGCCAATCTTCACTGTTCATTCCTTCGAGTTTGCCTAGAGTGGTATTTCTTCCAACGGCTCCACAAGTTGTGCTTGAAATTCTTCCCGATGTTCTATAGCCATGGTTTCTACGATTCCTTGGGTATCTGAAAGATAGCATTTCCTTGCTAACTCTTGATCCCCCTTTGCTTCTCCTATTCTTGATTTGGTCGGAAATTTCATCTTTAAGTGATAAGTCGACACTACGGTGTGTAGGCGATTCAGGATAACCCGACCTATGATGGCGTTGTAGGAAGATTCTCCCTCGAGAATCAAGAACTTAACGAAGAGCGATGCTTCATGAAGGGGTTCTCCGACCATGAACGGTAATACTTTTATTCCCAGACTGAACACTTCGTGGCCAGTAAACTTGATGAGTCGGGTGCTTTCCTTTCTCAATGCTTCTCTTCCCAGCTTCATTTGGTCGTATGCAGTAGTGTAAAAAATATCAGCGGAACTTCCAGTGTTGACGAGTATGTGCCGGATCTTGTAATTTCCTATCATAGTGTCGATCACCAGGGCGTCGTTGTACGGATATTCGATTCCTGCCATGTCTTTCATCGTGAACGTAATAGGCTTTTCCTCTCCCAACATCGGACATCGAGATCCGCTGTTTATTTTTGCAACAAGTAATCGCCTCACGTAGGCTTTTTTTGAAGATTTAGATGACCCTCATGCTGTAAGACCTCCGGAAATGACCCTGATTTTGCCTATCGCTCTTGGTGGCGAGCGTCGTTCTTCCTGTCTTTCTCTTTGTCGTGAAGCTCATTTTCCCTATGACCTTCCTAAGGCGTTCTCTCATCCCTTCGGTAGGGCCTAAAACGCTGGTTCTCGAGAGTTCTTGGTTCTCTTCGGAATGGCTCACCCAATCTGGTCGTAGTGAATTGTCGTAGATGCCCTTGTTGAATGAAAGCCTCTATCTATCTTTTTAGGTGTATACATTCATCCGTGTTGTGACTATGATCATTGTGAAAGCGATAGAATTTCCAGTCATCTCGTTTGTCGAGGTCGAACCGCATTTTCGGGGGCCATTGTATCTCGGGATCATTTCAAATCTCCATTAGAATTTTTCGTAAAGGCGTGTTGAAAGGCGTAAATTGCAATCTTGGGCGATCTGTTCATGGTTCGGTTTGTGAGTCCACCTTTCGTTCTCTTTCATTGTGGGGAGCCTGGCTAGAGCTCCTTCTTTTCTTCTTTTGGCTGCTGTTCCTCCTTGATCGACGACTTGTTGCCGACGAGCTGTTACCATATCCTCGGTATTCATATACTTTTGCACTTTTTCCATGAATTCTCTGAAGGTTTCCGGAGGTTTCTTCCCTAAGGAGAACGAAAATCTCCCGTAAGCTAAACCGGCTACTATGGCGGTGAGCACCACCTTATCTTCTAGATCTTTCACATTGAGTTTTTCCTGGTTAAAGTGCGCCACATAGTCTCGTAGACTTTCACCTTCCTTCTGCCACGTGGAGAGGAGATGAATGGCTGGCTTCTTTTGCTTTTTGCTTGCTATGAAATGGCTGATGAAGGCTCTGCTGAGCTCTTTGAAGCTTAAAATGGAGTTCAGCCTTAACCTATTAAACCATATGCGAGCCGATCCGGCTAACGTTGTGGGGAACGCCTTGCATTTGATTGCGTCTTGGGTATCCAGCAAATCCATCTACGATCGGTAGCCTTCTAGGTGATTGAGTGGATCGGTCGCTCCTTATACTTGTCAATTACTGGCATGCGGAATTTGGATGGTAGCCGAACCTCTAGAATATTTGAGGTGAACGAGATTCCACTTGGTGCATCATATTTTCCAAAGAAGACGGTGGTGGTTTGTCCACCTTTTGTCTCATCCGTCCCAATTTGGCCAGGACCTCTTCCAATCTAGTGTTGACTCTGCTAGCTTCTTCATTCTGCCTAGGTGGGAATGCGGTCCTCTGTTATATAATGGAATGGGAATTCCTCGTCATGCCTTCTGGTATCGATACTTGCAACACATGAGCTTCCCTGGCGTGCGTTCCTTGGATAGATGTCTCCCCTGGTTGTCCATTATTAGGGTTCGGCTCTCGTCCTGTGTTGGTATGAGATTCATGGTTTCTACTAACCCTTTAATCACTCGCGGAGGGGGTTCCGGGAATGGTTCCGAATTACCTTTCTTCCCCTTGCCTTTACTCTTGGTGGTCACCATAAACCTTTTATCACGAGAACTAGTTCCCACAGACGGCGCCAACTGATGAATCAGTTGGTTTATGGTCAACACATCAGAGTAAATGCGTTTCGATCTTCACGTATCCTTTTTGTAAGACAACAAAGGGACCCCAGGCACCAGGGTATGGGACCTCCAATGCTTAAGTCAGTATCTTTTTTTTATACGAATTTCACTAAATCGAAGGTTCTCATCGATAGCTGACAATTTAGTGGGAATTTTATCCCCGGAACTTCGCGGCACCTATGTCTCGCTTTCTCCAAAGAAACATGGAGTCTTATCGTAATGTTATATAACTGCTAACACACATAGGCTCTATACGCGGTAGGGAATAGTTGGCCGTAACCATTACTCTTGACCATAAACCTTTTATCACGAGAACTCGTCAGACAGACGGCGCCAACTGATGAATCAGTTGGTTTATGGTCAACACATCAGAGTAAATGCGTTTCGATCTTCACGTATCCTTTCCTTGTAAGACAACAAAGAGGACCCCAGGCACCAGGGTATGGGACCTCCAATGCTTAAGTCAGTATCTTTTTTTTTTATACGAATTTCACTATTTAATCGCTCGGAAATTACTTACGCGTTCTCATCGATAGCTTATCCTTTTATAGTGTTTCTCCCACGTTCCTCTCTTTCCTTTTGGCGGGAATTTAGTGGGAATTTTATCCCTATAAGATTGTGCTTCGCGATACGCTCTTCTCACGTTTCTATTACGGTTACTCGCCTCTACTACAAGAACATAGAAATCATGGAGTTATTGCTTATCGTAGGCTGTTATATAACTGCTCGTGACATGTATAGTGGTTTTTCTTTCTATTAACGCGGTAGGGCCTGGAGTATGTTTATATATTGGTATTGGTACATCATATTTCATTCTTTGTATATCAATATATATTTCCTGGAAAAATGTTTATACTATTGGTATGTTAACACTACTCGCGGCTAGATTGATTGAAAGGCTGTGGGTTTAATTTAGAGAAATTGCTCATGAGCTCTATGTAGTTGATTATTTGGAGTTTTTATCAGATCTTTTTCGGGTAAACCAATTTTTCGGGCAACCTCTATTTCGTCATAAAAAATGCTAAGATTTGGAGTGAAAATCTTCCCTAAAATCTTAACTTGTGGTGACCACTATGTTGGAAGATACTGGTAGTATGGGTAGGTTGTTAGTCATGTTCTTTTAGGACACTGGAGATTTGGATGGGAATAAGGAAGAGAGTTTGTTAGGCTTTTCAGGAGTGGGGGAGTCTTGCATAGAAGAGAAATTAGGAGTTACCGAGTTAATAAAAAAGTTGTTTTGGATTCAGTGATGCTTTTTGATCATCGATGGTAAGTTTGAAATTTCTGAATAATACAATTTTGTGTGATTTCAAGAGAACGAATTGTTGTGGTTGATTTTGGAGTTTTTTACTGAAAGCTTAGTTGTGTATCTAAAAGATAAAAGCTATTCCAGGGGTTGTAGGCTAAAAGTGGTTGCAAATGAGGTTGCAAAGTGGTTTTCTTGGTGCTATTATGGGAAAAAAATGATCATTAGGGTGAGTTTTTGGACAGGAGATCAAGTAGTAATGTTCCTGGTTTTATGTGCACCTAGGTTCTGAAAGCTTATTGACTTGTCTAAGAAAAAGACTGGAGAATCTGGTCATTGTGTGCTTTTCCATTTGTTCTTTCTTCGGCTTCAATTTCTTTCCCTTTTTTTTATATATAGAGAAATTGACAATTTAATCCTTGAGTTTTAACCCTCTTTTCATTTTAGTTCCTAGATTTCAAATTTCAAATCTAAAACCCTTATAAGAAAATAGGACCAAATTGAAGCACACCGTTTTATTCAAAAGTTCCATGCCTGACGACAATAAAAATTTTCCTTGAATTCAACTCTGATTCAACTCCCAAGACCCTAATTTCTAAACTCCAACCTCTTCTTCTTTCTGATCTTCAGCTTTATATACTGTGCATGCGTTTTCTTTCATCTGTTTAAATGTACTCCCGCACCTACACCAGTTTTGTTTCTCTATTCTGTCCAACCTAGATGTTTGCTTATGGGATTTTTTTTCTTTGTTTGGTGATGGGGAAAGGTTGGGAAAAAAAATGTGACACTTCACATTTCGGATCTTATCCTTTTGGTTGGTTGCTGGGAACATAAAATCAGGAAGTTTGACACGGTTTTCGGATTTTTAGGCTCAGTTTAATGGGGGAAGGGTTCTTTTTGGGTCTCTTGGATCCTTGCTAAAGAACCAGAAAGTTTCAGAACTTGTATCATTTGAATTTATGCTATTTCCTCGACGGTAAATTGAGGGGTAAAATTTGGGGCTTGATGTTGTTTAAGGCGACTTGAATTTCTTCTTGCTTGATGTTGTCTAGGGTTGCGTAGGCAAAGGAAAGGAAGAATGCATTAAAGAGTTACGTATTCTATGCTTCACTGGTGTAATTTGATTTTTTTTTTCTCCTTGGCGAGCAAAAGATGCATGTTTGGATACATTTGGTGAAATGACCTTCCACTTCTGAAATGAAAATGAGAAAGGACATGGAACAGAAGAACTTCTAAAAGTTTACTCGGGAAAACTTGTTTGCCCCTCTGTGCCTATGTCCAGGGTTCTTCTTTTGCGTCCTCATATTCATGTTTCATCTGTGAGTTGAAATTGTTGAAATCTTAGTTGCTAGTTGATTTAGCTTATAATATTTCCTGTTCTACTAGTTTCACTTTCTCTTATCCGTTTCCATTTTAAAATGACTGTTTTTTCAGGTTGCATGGGTTTCTCTGGTCAAGTCTTTAAGTGAGAGACAATGCAACTTTGGTTGGCCGACATCTTAGTTGCGACTTTCCTCTGCTGATATTTTATTTATGCAAGAGCAAAAGCTTGAGATTGTCAATTAGAGAGCACTAGTGTTGCGTAAATTATGGAGTCCTTGTGGAAGCTTTTATATTTGCTGGAGCCAGCGCCTATTACGCTCATCGTGACTGCAGTAGCTGTGACATTTGGATCTGCATTTCGGGCTCTAAATTATGGGAAGGAAATGGAGCGAAACCGTGACTTGTCTGAAGCATCAATTACATTAGATAGGTCACAAGCACTAATGATCCCAATAATGAGCTCTTGCTGTTTGCTTTTGATGTTCTATATGTTCTCTTCTGTCTCACAACGCCTTACTGCATTTACAGCCGTCGCCTCTGTTTCATCCCTCTTCTTTTGCCTATCTCCTTATGCTGTCTATATGAAGTCACTGTTCGGTTTAACTGACCCATTTGTGTCACGATGTTGCTCAAAGTCGTTCACGCGAATTCAAGGGTTATTATTGCTGGCTCATCAACTGGATCAGCTCATCAACTATGATTCAACTCTTTGCACAATAAAAATTTGCTCTTCAGAAACCAGATGGGTCCATACTTGACGATATCTCCATCTCTCGATGCGCACGAACAAGTGGTGTTTTTTGTACAATCTTCGCTCAAATCCAAGGACTTGATGGTGTTGCGAAAACAAACAGGAAAAAACAAAGCTTGGAGATTTTCAAGATTCAGGCTCGGCTTGTCTAGGCTTGAAGAGAACAATGCTCGGCATGAGGAATTTGGGGGGACCACTTGCTGCGCTTTGAGAAGTCTATTGGAAGGGGGACCTGACCTGATTTTGTTCACTGACTGGACAACGCTGTTCGCCGTTTGCTTGGAGGATTTATGTTTGAGTAATGCGACGCCGTTTAGAACAATGCCATGTGGACTCAAAATAATTGCTAATGTGGCTTATACGTGTGACACATGGCTTTATTGCTGACGTGTTTTGGGCCTCCGTTAGGGAGATGAACGAAAGCTTAACAGAAGGGCCTCATCGTCAAGGTATGGAATATAAGGGCTTCAGATTTGAAGTTTGAAATTTAAGGACTAAAATGTAAAAGAGGTCAAAACTCAAGGATTAAATTGTCAATTTTCCTTTTTTTTTTTAATTTAATACCTTTCTGCGAAAGCTGAAGGATAACAGGTTTCACTTTTGTTGCCCCCGCTCTTTATAACGGTAATGAGTTTGCTTGGAAGGACTCCTTAATGAAGAAACTAGTAATCTGTTTGAATTAGGGTACTGTAGGAGGTTTAGTTTTGTTTCTCTCTTGCAAGATTACAAAGACTTTGTTTACCACAACACTCACACCTGGATTTTGAAATTCAGATGTTTAGGTCTTATTTTGAAGCCATTCGGGCTGATATTAAAGTTTAGAAAAGGACAAGATGGTTTAATGTAGAATCTGTTATTATCTGCATTCTACTGGACTTATTGAGGGTGATGATATGATTACCCACCCGAGTCAAACTCTGACTATGTGTCCGAAATTTATTTGTAGCCTTAGAAATCTTTTATGTATTTTGTTGATTTAACGGGGAAACAGATCATACTTAGTAGACAGTTGTAGTTGTTGTTTGGAGTTGATGGTGATTAATTATGTCAGTGGGCAATTTGGAGTTGTTGTTTCATTTATAGTAATTATGGGGTATGTCTTCATGGGATCAACATCAACTAAAATGGCCGTTGTTGGACCAATTTAAACACCAATTTAATGCTGTTTGTGTTTGCAGACTAGGCAAGCCTCCACGCCGGAGCTAATAAATGACGCCTGCTATGTTGACTTAAATGCCAACAAAGCTGTCAAAGACAGCTTGAGGAATAACCCAAAAGTGCACTATGATGGGAAGCGTTTCGCTTACAAGGAATCATTAAACTTATTAAAATTAAAATTTTTAATTTTTTGTTGGCTTTAGCATATAAGTTGTATTCAAGCCTTTTTGCTGTATTCATGCGCTTCCAAAGAAAAGAAGACCTCGCAAAGTTCTATGAGGACCTTTTCTACTTGCGAGTTCTCAAAAAGCATGTTATGCCTTACTGTCATGTATGGCCTGACACGTATACCCCATTCATACTGTAATTAACCTTAACTCAGAATTCCGTATCTGTGCGATATATTTTTCTTTATTAACATATGCTGTGAATTAACAGGGATTAACCAATGTGGATTTTGAAGCTGAGGTAGAAGATGATATCCTTCCTATCTTTCGGAAGGGGGAGGTAAGGAGTGATGTAATGTGGATGCTTTGAATGATAATTTCCTCAGGTTACTTTACTATGGCTTTTCGCTAAACGCGCAAAATGCAGCAAATGCATCAAAAATCCTTGGAAATGAAATATGTCTTGCTTATTGCCATTTATGTGCTTATGCTTTTACCAATTTGGGACCCATTATCCGTACCACTGCTGCAGTATGATTTCGACTTCCCATTGGTGGTATCTAATGTTAACGTCTAAAGAGATTCGTGTTACTGTCATGACAGGAGTTCGACTATGGTCTAGAGTTCGTGCTATTGATTTCATCTGTTAATAATGCATCTGGTGGACCTGCAGAACAGGCACTGTCTTCTCTTGCACGGCTGACAATCGAGTTTCCATCATTAATTGTCCAAGCAACTCAAGGTTTGTTTGAGCTGAAACTCACAATTGCTATGCTGCTTGGTGATCTTCCCTAAACAGGCTAGCGGCAGACTAAGAGGTCAATTTGAACTGCGAAAAGTTTATAAACATTATAGCAACATGGTTAACTCCAACTGCTAGGATCAATTGTCTCTAAGTTCGCGAAGAAAGATTCTTATCTATTCAGCATATTAATTATGTCTTGTATTCGTACTTGATTGTCAGGTCTCAATTTAAATCCCGGTAGTGAGAAATATACACATGGAGTGGTGATAACGATTTCGGTCAAGTGAGTTCTCTTTTACCTTGTTACCTGATTAGTTGGCACCTCCTATTTGTTGACGGCTTTGTATTGGCATCTTCTGCAGTTGAGGCCTTTGAGATATTTATGGGCAACTCAGAGCATAAAGATGTAAGGGACCTAATCTAGTGATTATAATCCTTTGTGCACGTTAGATTTTGTTTGTTGTTCAGTTATCTGGCAATGAAATGGCAAGCATTTTCTCATCACTGTCTTACATTGTTCATTCTCCTCAACCTAGTATTGTTGTATCACTCTTAGATGAATCATGTTGATTTTCTGTCTCATCGAACACGCCTAATTCAGTCAAAGTTATACAAGTAATCCAAAATTTATTTGGAAATCTGGAATTTTCACATACACAAAAGGGCGAAGTTCAGTTCTGGAAGTCAAATTTTGAGAAAAGCTTGAATCTGAACGATAAAATAAAGGAAATGAAGAATGCTGAAAGCTGAAAGCTCATAAATTTATCAAATTAAGAACCTCCTTCCAATTCCAACTCAAGCTCTTGCAAATTTATCTTGTTAAATAGACTAAGCAGCAAGATTCTGAATTAGCTTTAAATTGCAAAACACAGATGTGGAGGTCAAAGTTCTTGCCAATCACCCAGAAAACAGTGTCTATTCATTTTATGGTAGATCCAGCGGGGACTAAGATCATTTAGCGAGGATCCTTCACGGTTCATGCTCCCTGTGAATCTAATTTGATGCATATTTGCAGGAATACGTAGATTTTATGGCTTATGTGCAATGCTTGCAGGATTCAATTTCACTAGGAAATTCTAGCCGGTTTTTCAGCTCTCTGACAGTAGGTGTACAGGTCAGTTTTTCTTCCTCTGTTCTATTTGTTTTTTTTTCTTCTATTATTTTCCTTCCCTTTTTCCCATGTGTTACAATAGGTGTTCTTTCGCACTTGTGTATTTGTGTTGTTTGAAGTATAGGTTCAATTTCTTGTTGTATGTCCCTTCAACAAGTGGTGGTATGCTCTTGACAGGTTGCGTGAATAATATAATGTCACAACAAATTCAGTATGTGTTATTGTTGGAGGAGATGATCGCTTGGGAAGTCTTTTAGTGCGCTCATAACGTAACATAACATAAGATGTACAAAATATGTGAGACTCAACTCGTTTACACACTCATATGTGCATATTCAACAGCCTCTTCCTCCTGCGCAAGTCTATCACCACATTCACATTGCTCCACTTCCTTTTAAACGGAAGCCTTTTTACAGCTTGTTATTATTGTTTTGTCGGTTAACTATTTTAAGAAGCTTTTTTTTTTTTTTTTGGTGGTCAATTATAAAACGTCATATTCAAAGGAATTTAGAGGACTTTCCCTGGAGCCTGAGAGTCAAATGATTTGATTAGTTTGGAATTCGTATCAAATATATATGCTATCAGCTACATGCTTTTTCGAACTGTTGCTACCATCATTGATAAAACTGAATTATATATAATTGGTACGACTAAAATATCTCTCCGGAAGAAATATTTGGAACAGGTAAGGAGTTTCTGGGGTATCTTTGAGTCTCTGAGCAGCTAAAATTGACGAGGAATCGTCCTCTGAAATTCTCTAAGAACGCCAGGAAAGTCATGAACTCTTTTCCCACGAAAGCTTTAGTTAAACAGGTGAACAAAATGCGTGTCAACAAGATGCGCAGAAAACAATTTATCCTTCAGAATAGAAAATAGAAAATAAGCCCCACCGATTGAATAACATTACCCGAGAAGGAAGCTTAAACAAAGTTGCATGCATGATAATGTTGTCTAATGCAGATGACAAATATTAGTAGCATATCTAGATGAGGTACAACAATGCAGTCTCAAGGTTCCCATTATAATGTTGTCTAATGCTGCGGAGCATACCCCAGCCCAAGCCTCCATAATATACAATAACAACAGGGCATTTAAGGCCGACTGTCTAGGAGACTATGACGGACCCAAAAAACACATGGCGCCAAAAACAAATCATGCTATCATAATCTTTTTTCTCTTTTCTTTCCTTGTTGAAACATAACATATTATAGATAAGAAACGAAGCACCAAACAAACCAGACAAAGACAAACCAGCACTCCGAAACCAAAAACACACAACAGACAAAAAGATAAACCACGAAACTCCACTTTATATATAAATTAATTACTTTAACGTTCAAATTGCTGCAAAACCTGTAAAATAAGTTGAGGCCGCCATCTAAAAGTTTTTTTCAACATCATAACTATTCTCTTAAATGACACTTTGAGCCGCTCATATTTTAAAAAATTAATAATTGAAATATTAAAATACTTTTACAAACCCTTTTCTTTTCTTTTTTTGAAGAATGGCTTTACAAGATCACTACCGTTTACGAGCATCGCCATAATCCAAATATCCAAGCCCCAACCTCGACAATTTGTGCAAAAGACAATACATACACAAACAAGAAGAAGGAGAGAGAGAGAGAGAGAGAGATGGAGCAAATCTAATAACTATAACACAAAATATAGATGCAAGCGACTGATTCATCTCCAACGAGTTCACGGGGCTTAATAGGGACAACAAAGATGTTCATCTGCAACATACACATGTTTATAACTCTGATAGTCAGTCGGACAGCACAAACTTAAGGATGAAAGCAGCAACAGACAGCATTCTCATTTAAGGAGGGTCTTGACTATGGATTTGACATTGAGCTTTTTGAGGTCTGTATAAGACTGTCCACACCCAACAAACATGACCGGTGCACCAGATATGTAAACCATTGAAAGTGCGGCTCCAACCTACACAAAAAATTTATGTTACACACCTAACGATGAAGACCAAGGAATCAAATACAAAAGTGCAAAACTCCTTGCCATTGAAAAAGTATCTACCTTATCATCAATAGTATCGAACTTAGTGAGCAATATCCCATCTATCAATCTTGTATTAGGTGAAGCTGAAAGGTCCGCTAATTTCTGCAAGCAAAACAAAATGCATGGCTCCAGAAACTCAATTGTGGAATATACCCTACAAAAAATAATCTGTTAAACAAAAAAGGTTGGCAAACACCAGATCAAAATCTTAAATATAAAACCAAACCTGTTCAAATTTTGAAAGTTGATCAACAGCATCATTTCCAACCAGTGCCTCTCCAACAAACAACACCAGATCTGGTTTGTTAAGGTAAATAAGCTTCGAGAGTGCTCTCATCAACGGTTCATTATCCTGAAAAGTAGGGTACATATATATCAAGGGTTCCTTATCCTCAGAAATAGATTACAAATATCAAAAGTTCATTATCTTGGCACATGTAGTACATGTATCAAAGAAACACAATGGAGTAAGGACGAACATTAAGGACTCCTAATCCTAATTATCAAACAAATTAAAATAAAACATGTCACAGATAATGCGACAAACCTTTATGCTATAATAGTGGGTAAGCATGATACCTGCATTCGACCAGCTGTATCAACAAGAACCACCTCAGAAACATTGCGTGTTGCCTCCTGGATTGCTTCCTTTGCTACAATTGCAGGATCTTTCTCATAGCCCTTCTCAAATATGGGGATCTTATGAGACAAAAGATAACAAGTCAGTTATCACCATCCAGCCAATACATCCTACAACATATAGAGAACCACTCCGAAAAAGAAGCCAGATACCCTGGTAAACAGGCTTGTACCATTAAATTTTATACCTGGAGCCGTCGTGCATGAGTCCGCAGCTGCTCAACAGCTCCTGATCGGAATGTGTCACAGGCAGCCATCATGACACTGATATTGTGCTGCTGAAGCCAGTAGGCAACCTGCAAAGTGATTTTTACATGAAGATATCTAATCAAATATCGTGCATTTTAATGTGTTCTCACACAGGAACATACATACATATGGTAAAATCCCACTCACCCATTCACATGCTTAAGCTTAACCTTAGCTAAATTAAAAAGTTTGCCGACTCTTCCTTTTTTGTATTGGGTAAGGCTTCGAGCTCCATCTATAAACTGAAAAGTGGGGGAAAAAAGAACCAACATTGCCTACCTTGGCTAGATTAGTAGACTTTCCAACTCCATTCACACCAACAAAAACAACAACATAAGGCTTCCTTTGTTCTTTGGCAGCATGCACATCCCTCAGTATGTCAATAGAGCGCCTAGGAGTTAAAATACGAACAAGAGCTTCTTCCATTGCTGCCTGCATTCATTGTTCCATGCCAAGGTCTTAATCTTATTACAAAGAATCAAATACTGAGAAACAAATAAGCCAAGAGCAAATATTAGGGAAAAAAAGGTTGGATTCACAGACCTGTACTGTCGAAGAAATCCTCGTGAACGAAGCCAACTTCTTTCCCTTCAAGGCTTGCTGCCACCGATTCACAGAGTTTCTCAGCTATCTCCTCAGCCTAAGAATGTCATAAACTCTTAGTGGGACTAGAGGGGCTGAGAAGCACAGAGATAAAATGGATAGGAAACATAGGTAGATCAGAGAAGCAGGTAGAAACATACCACGTTCTTGGTCATAAGCCTATCCTTGAGAGCTTTCAAAGCTGGTTCCAGGTCTGACTTCTCCAAATTTGCTTTGCCCGCAATACTGAACATAAGAAACAACAATTAATAAAGCAAGTATCTGATTGCCTCAATGTAGTAGATCTCCAAGACAATGGAACTCGTAAGGCCAGGGTGCAATGGTATAGTCATTTTTATACTGAAGACCTAAGGTTGACAGTTGTCCATTGGTAATTCCAACAAATAAAAACAAAGAGAGAAAATTTCCATCAACAAGATTATCCTCAAGAAAGCCAGCTTGTGAACTCCAGGATATGAGAAATTCATCAACAAATAAAAATGTAATGATGAATCTCGCTACAAAGAGCAACTTTTAAAAAAATAACTGTAAGAGGGAAAACAGGGGAGCTTGAAACCCAAGCCCAGCCCAAAATAATTACCAAGCGTAACTTAGGCACTTGCAATCTTGATTTACTGTCAACGTAACAGGTTGGATTAAAAGCAAGTAGCTTTCTGCCAAAATACGTTAAAACTAAATGAGTCTTAAAGTGTTGTCCAACATTCTATATTGAATTGTCCCCCCAAAAAACTGCCTGCGTGAAGATCAAGTACCTATTGTTTCTTTCTTTTTATCAGGGGAAAAAAATCTTGCATAAAACTCGAGCAAAATCCTTCAACCAGATATGGTTGAAGCTATAAAGAACACAAATAATAAGTGGAAGTTTAAAAAAGAAAAAGAAAAAGTACACATAAGAAAAACTAGGTCAAAAATGCACAAAAAATAACAAAAAATTGAAATCAATAAACTAACCTTTGGAACATTGATGAAAACCACCCTTTCTTCTTAGTTTCAGGTTTGCTGTCCTTCCCCACTTCCTCAGCTTCTTCAGCCTCACTGTCACTGCTGAAGACCTCTTCCTTGTCCATCATGCTTTCACCATGATCTGCTGCAACAACCTCTATATTGTCCCCATTCTCACCCACAGGATCTGTATAATCCAATTTTGCCTGACGAGGTGTATCATCCCAAACTGTATTCTTCTTTGTTGGCTTTTTCTTTGGCTCTGCCTTGGAGACCTTGCTAACAACAGTTTCTGGTTTCTTCGCACCTTTAGCTCTAAGCTTCTGAAGCTTATTTAGATCAAAAGCCCCAGCACGAGAACTTGCATCTGCTACACCATTAACAACACCATTCACACTATAATCCTCATTATGAATATAATTACCATTGGAGTGTCCACTCTCCAATTTCCGGTCTTTCCTGTTATCACTATCCCCACCATCATTGGCAGAAGTACCTTCACTTTTTTTGCTACTTACTCCTTCAAATCCAGGCTTTTGCATTTGCCCCTGCTTCTTACTACTATTTAAAGGCTTTCCAACCAACTTGCTTTGATTTCTTCAAATCCTCAGCCCGAGCCTCAGCCTCCTTTTTAAGTTGCCTAAAAGTTTCATCAAAATTCGTGTAAAGTGTCCGTTTGGGGTCATAAATCTCTGAAAACTCACGCTTCACCATTGCAAGCAGCTCGTCCACATACAACAGATGCAGGATCCGCTGAAACACGGCCACAAATACAAGGCCAAGGTCATTATGGAAGGTCCATTTGAGAGTGTAAGCAGCACCTGGGGCATCATAGTTGTACAATTCTGCACCAGATCGTTCTTCCAAAAGACAGGACCTGATCAAGGTGTCAATTGGTGAGCCCTTAAGGGCATTTCCAAGCTCTTTACACGCCCAGAGGATTAATCCTCCTCGAGTAAATATTAGTAACTGCTCTAACATCGCCTATACTCGTATTACATATATACCCTGTAATCAAATTCAGCAAATATTAGAATCTGAATCCCAATAATTCCAGATGGCAAGGAAATAAAGGAAATATAGGAGAGAGAAAAACGGAAAAATGAATCTCCAATTCAAAGCTGAGAAAAAACCCAACTTGCCAAGCAACAAAAAAAGAAGAAGAGAAAAAACCAAACTTCAACTTCAGATTCTATAATCTTTTCTGTCGTAGCAGATCTAATACTCCATAAACCATGCCAAATACAACCACATCTTCAAGATCAGGGATTTTCGTATTCAATTTCTGCTCCTTTCCCAATTTCATGTTCAAACAATGCCAAGAATCCATGCATATGACTTAATATCCTCCGCGAGAAATAAAAAGCCTAAAAAAGATGAATTTAAATTCAGCGCCCTAGATACTAACAATTATGGATTCATATATTTCGAGAAACAAAAAATAAAGACTCACAAACCAAACAGACCGAAATCCACACAATCGAGGATCATGAATTTTATGAAATAGAGAAATTGAAGGAATAGAAGAAGAGAAATCAAGTACCTGTGTTTTCCTTGCCTATGGACAAAGAGAGCAAAACTGGAAAAAAGAAAAAAAAAAAAATTAAAAGAGATGCAACTGGAGAGAGAGGGAGAGAAAGAAAAAGAAAGGGAATCAAAATTATAATTTTTAAGAATGTTCCGCAATATATATAGCTGCAGTTTTCTCGTTGGTATAAAAGCGTGGGTGGGCGTTAAGGGTGCGTACCGATACCCAAAATTTCATTCCGATTCCAATTTGAAATGAACCGAAATTTTTAAAAACGGAATTTGAAAATTTCGATTTCATTAATGGAGGCCGAAATTTTACTTTGGCCTAAAATAAAAAATGGGCTTTTTTTTTTTTTTTTTTTTTTTTTTTTTTTTTTTTTTTTATAATGAAGGGAAAAAAATTGCAGATTGTAGGTTTATGGGCAGTTTCAAATCATTCCATCGATAAAGGAAAAAAAAATTGCAGATTGTATCCAATCATTCCAAACATTTATTCTGTCCGAAAACCACTATAACGAAGAGAGATTACACTTTGATAAGGCAACAAGCAAATACAGATTAAACTTCCGGAAAATACAAATTACACTTCCAGCAAATATCAATTCTATGACAAGGCAACAAGCAAAGACAGATTACACTTCCAGCAGCTCTAGGCTACGAACTGCTCCAGATGATATTTTTGCTATCTTAGTGGTACAACTTGATAACAAGAGAAGAAAGCCAAGAAAAAGAAGAAGATAATAAGAGAAGAAGATGCGAATATTGGGGTATTTCTTTCTTTATTTCTTTACTAACGCTAGCTCCACTGTCATTAATTATTGTCTTCTGATGATCTTATCCTAGCTAAACAACCGACCAATACCATAGATGTTTTACATATTACTTTTCTGTTTATAGTTTCAAACACCCAAGTCACATATTAAAAATACAATCATCTAACATACTTGAGATTCAGAATTGTTACTTGCAGACTAGTTAGACATGGTAACATCAGGTCATGGTGCTACTTATCACATTACACCACTCCATCTAGCACAAAAATGTAGACAGTCCATGACATATAGAAAATTTGTAAGTATATTAGCGGACCGAGCCACTCGATTCACTGAGCTCAAGTTGACTAAAACTGAATACCCAGAAAAAATACACACACAAGAAGCTAACTGTAATCATAGTCTATAGTCTGTTCATAATCATCTTTGGATATAGCAGCAGCTAATTGCAATCATAATCCATAAAGCAAATTAACAAACCCTAAAGCCATTTAAAGAAAAAATACAATATTTACAAAACTAAAATTAACAAATCTTACCTCAAGAGAGAGTTGGTGAGAGATTCGGCCACCAAAGGTCCAAAACTCAACTGAAATCCTGCGAGTGAGAGAGAGAGAGAGAGAGAGATAGAGATAGAGATTTCGAGAGGGACGGACGGACGACGACGATGGACGGAGGCCAGACTCAGTTTTTTTTTTTTTTGCCGGGGGGGAAGGGGGCACTGGGCTCTGCGAGTGGCTGCTAGGAGGAGGAGTTGGGTCAGTGGCGGAACTAGGAATCCAATCAAAGGGGGTCGAACTCTTAAGAAAAAATGACAAATTTTTTTTTTTTACTAAGTAATGCAAAAAAATATTTTAGAGTTAAAATATCAAAACTTAAGAACTAAAAATATTAAATACACATACTGTACTATTTACTTATTTATTATCTAAATAAAACAAAACAAACAAAATTCATCAATCTAATTTTATAGTTTGCTTAAACCGGCACCTACACCGAATAGGCCGGTTTTTAAATATTGACCAACTACACCTACACCTACATTGTTAAAGGAAAAAACCGACACTTAGCGGTGATGGTTTTTGGTTAACTTGTATTTATATTGAGTCATTTTTTTTAGCATTTTACACACTTCGCTCAATTTTTTTTTTCTTTTGGTCCATTGATCGCATATCAATAAAATCTAAACTAATGAAATTCAAAATTAGTAAGAAAAAAGCAAACTACAAATTTCAAACCAAAACTAATAAGAAGCAAAAGTTAATTGCACCTGTCCTCCACATGTCCCTCTACTATAACCCCAACACTAGTTTTATCCAATAATTTAACTATAACGGTCTGCCCAGAATAAATTCACTACAACATGTAAATTTGGACTGTGTACTTAGCTCATATTTGAAGACTAACAAAAATTAAAACATAAATTTCTGGCATGGTTAGAAGCCAAAATAGTATTCTCATATTTCAAATGTTGTACCATTAAGACAACAGAACAATTTGTTACACTTCAAATCGTTAATTAAGATTTATTTAAGAGACTAAAAAATATGTGAAAAAAATATAGTTAGAGTCAATTGATTAAAAACCCCGTTTCTGACATAAAAGAGGGCGTTTTTTCATATTTGTTGTGAACAAGCGTTTTTTTTTTTCCATTGTTAATTGTCGTTTCTTGTATTCACAAACATAAGAAAGCCTTAAAAAATACAATAACTTCGTGAAGCCCACTGTCCAGTAACTCATCTTCCTTAGATCCTCTCCTCTGTCCTCTCGCATGAATCCCTTGTTACAGAGAACAACCCCTTCAGAGTTTCGGCGCCACCACTGGAAAATCAATTGAAGAACATCACGGCTGCCTATGCACAGGGAGTTTGGAGAGGGAGGGGAGGGAGAGAGAGGCAAATGGTGGAAGGCTAAAAACTGTCGAAGAAGAAATTGAGGGGGGCGGGGGGTCGACGAAGAAGAAATGGGAGGGGGAAGTAGTCGTTTAACATAGAAATGGGCGGGCTAGGCTAAAGACATAAAAAAAAAAAATTGGAAGGATTTCTCAGGGCGATGGGGGGCGGCTGCCCCCTATTGTCCCTGTGTAGTTTCCGTTGGGTTGGGACGTTTCAAATTGTCGATGAAGAAAAGCCTCTCTTCGTGTTACCTGGGTCGTTTTGAGATTGATTACTTGTTCCTGGACATTATTCAAGAAATGACGCGGTTGTCAACAACGTTGAAGGAAAGATCAAAGATACCCGGAAGAAGAAAGAAAAAACTACGGGTATGTTTGGATTAGATCTTAAAACAGTTTTTTATGTTTGTGTGTTTTTGATGTAGTATAGATTCTCTTGGAATTGGTGAAAAATTTATTAAAATTTGTTGGAATTTGTAAAAAGTTATTAGGATTGATGAAAAGGTATTAGAATTGATGAAAAGTTAATTATGAGAAGTTTTTGAAATCGTTTTGAAAACAATCCAAATATAGCCTACATTTGCACGGCCCAACTATAGGTTGTTGAATTTGCAACCTCCCGATTAATTTGGAAGAAACTGTGGTGTGCAACAATTTTGTCTTTATAAATTTTATCTTCGTAATTAAATTTTAAAGTTGCCAGACATTTCTGAAATTAATGGTTGTCGGAGCTAATGTGATAAAAATATTAACTTGGGTAAAAAATATCAAAACCTCTTTGAGAATGATTGATGTATCAAAAAAAAAAAAAAAACTGTTATGAAGGCATGTATGATCGAAACTCTCTGCAATTCATGTCCCTCAGCAACACGCGGATTTAGGCGGAATTCTGTTTTGGTAGACAATTAGTTTTCTTTGTTCTTCTCAAGTTGTGGTATACAATTGGTTGAACAGTGAACTCGGTGGCGTAAAAAGGATAAGAAAAAGATGAGAAACTTCTTGGCGACTACCTTGAGGTGTTTCTGTACTTCTATGAAATAGTTTAACGATGGGTTAAAATTTTGAATTTTGGGTATAGGAGTTAATGAAAAAGTGAAAATATATAGTTTATGAGAATTTGTGAAAAGTAAAGATATTTTATGGGAGTTGGTAAAAAAATAAAGAGAGAAAATTTGCATAAATATTATGTTGAAAAAGAATGATTTGATAAAGAGAAATTATTTTATAAATTTTTTAATGGAGTCAAAATTTTGGCCATCAGAGATTAATTATAAAACCGATATTGGCTGGATAAATTATAAAATTCCAAAGAAAATACATCAAACCGTAGTATGCATGGCAAGTGAACTTCACATCTGACAACATAACATTGCAGTGTGGATGGCGAATGAGAACGACTTGCTTTGAATATTTACGTAAAATCCGTTAAATAATTTGTTCTGATCAGCAACAATTGATTAATATGCTTCCATAGGTTCAATTTGCCAACTGGGTGATCAACAATAATTAATTATTTTCCTTCTTTATTCATGATCATCCCAATGTAACTCTTGGATTATTATTATTTTTTCAGATGTTAAGCAAATTATTATATTTTATTTTTGCAATGTTAAACAAATCAAATCAGAACTTTTTTACAATTTCCTTTTTGAAATAAACTGTGAAATGCAAAGAGAAATAAACATTCAAGTATTAAAATGTTATAGGATTTACTTACCGAAACTTTGAGTGGACATAGTTAAATATTACTGTACAAGAAATGATAGGTAGAATATCTTGTCCTATGCAAATTAAAAAGAAGTTATCAGATTTTATAAAGAACGGTAATCTCAAATTGTAAAAATGACATTTAACTCCAAAAGTTAGCTTAGTGATTAAGGCTTGAACCATGGTGGTTTGCTCATTCTAAAGTATCAAGTTCAAAATCTCATAGATGCTAACAATCCTTTAAAAATTGCCAGAACCAGTAAAAAAAAGAAAAAAAGGAGGACAATTCTCTAGGCATGGTCCTCACTTTATCTACCAATACAAATTCTTATCGTGGTTCAGTCTTCTCGAGCCCATGCATCCCTCCATCCACAGTTAGGTAAAAAGGGGGACGAAGAGTGAAGACTGCATCTACGCCCACGTCCCAAGTGGAAACTGTAAATCCAGATTTTCCTCCATTGAAAAACGTCTATTCTGTTGTGGGTACCAGTTAGTTTCCAAGTTCTGATCATCCCCATCACGGTGCCTCTTCAAAAGTTGAATAGCCTCAACCAAATCTCCACAGCTTCTAGTTTTTTCATCAGGTACATGATCCAAATGGACATGATCAACATCCTCATGGAGCATCCCAGCTTGGTGATAATTCACTCGCGGATGGACTCCGTAACTTTTAACAAAGGTTGAATTTACAAAGGGAGGAAAATCAAGTCTGGGACAGTAGAACCTTACTTGATCGCAGTACTCCAGCCATACATGAGCTATTGACTGAACTTAATACACCTCTCCATTACACCGAGTGAGGCACGGACAGTTGAGTCAAATGTGATATCCTTTCCGACATCCCAAAGGGGTCTATCTGTGGAAATCCTAGGACTGGGTCCGATATCAGCCCCACTAACACTTATTTTACATGAGTTACCATTTGAAGTCTCCTTGCGGTAAATAAACCAGTCTGGAATCTTATTTCCCGGGCATATAATGCCAAAGCTCTTAAGATTTCCCCGATAAACGAAAGTAATAATTTTTCAGCAAGACCAAAGCAAACACAATTGCATATAAAAGAGAGATCAAAGAGAGAGAGTCCCACCGTATGCATTGGAGGTTTTGGCACATGGTTCTCTATATCCACGTGCATTTTATGACATCCAGACAAGTCAATCCAATGCAGTGTTTGTGAATCGCTTGTGTTGCATAGAAATCTTTTTGATACTTATGGAAAAGTTTCCAAAGATATGCATCCACTAGCATATACCTTACTGATATTTGGTGGAAGGTCTAGAATTTCTTGAATTCGCTTGCAATCCTCCAAGATAAGGAGCTTCAATCCTACAAATCTTTTGATGCTTGTAGGGAGGCTAACAATATCGGTCCCTGACAGATCTAATTCTGCAATGTGGAAGAGCAATTAAGCATCATAAAGAAATCTAATTCTGATATGACACAGTTTTTAAGATTAAAAAATTCTAGAGCTAGAAACATTGTTCAGGAACAACTATATGTCAGTGGAAACGCTTGAATTAGTTGGAGGCAACAATGGGAATAATTCTACATTTGACGAAAACTCATATTCCCTTGGAGACACAATGCAGTGTCAATCATCCTCCACGTTCTTTGGAAGCTCAATTTGAACAATCACTGGCATAAAGTTCCCTTAGATGTAAGATGTTGCAACTGAAAAATGCTCCTTGGGAGATGCACAAGGTTTTTACAGCCTCCTAGATACAAAATGTGAAGCCCAATGAGGTACCCAATAGAGGAAGGCAGCTCTTCGATAGCAGTACTGTTTAGATGCAATTCGTGTAAATGTTCCATTCCACATTCAATGTCAGGAAAGTTCTGAAGCCTTGGGCAACCTTCAAGGTTAAGCCATTCTAAAGATCTCAATTTGAGCCTTCTTGGAAGATTCCTAAGGCTAGAACATCCATCAAGAAGCCAAAAAACAAGCTTATCAAGGTATCCAACAAAATTATGAACCTCAACTAAATTTTCGCAGCAACTAAGGATCAATTCCTTTAAATTTGGGATCCTCGACAGGTCTGGTATTGTTCTAAGGAATTTGCAATGAGAGAAATACATAAATATCAAGTTTTGAGAACCTTGTTAAAAGAAAATACATAACGTTGCAGGAAGTTTAAAGCATAATCTAAAGAGAGATAAAATATTGGAAAACAAAAACATACCACGAATCCCTCTCCCAGCTCTTTGAGGAGGCTACAAGGCATTGTAAAAAAAATGACTCTCTCTCCATAGAAATTGGGTGGCAAAGATTCAAAAGAATATTCAGGCCAATCAAGAACTCTTAACTCATTAGAGAGATAACTAAGCCCTCCAAGAAAGCGTGCATTACGATTTATAAACAATCTAATCCTTTTCATCTTCTTGAAGGCTCTGGAACTCGAGCGAATTGTGTCTAGCTTAGGCAAATCCACCAATATGCCTTTCAATTTTGCTTGTTCCCTAGTAAACAAATAGATAAGTATTTAAGAAAATCAGAAGAATAAAGTTCTCAATACATTATCCCTTGCTACGACTACAATCAGTCTCCAATGACATATGCATACATAACCATGTACACATTGATTGGAATAAAAGAAACGAACTTGCACTCCATCTATCTGGCCTTATAGATTGCTTTTCGTCATATACCTTCAAAAGTGATTTGTCTTGGCTATTGAAATGTACGAAAGTAAATAATCAACGTACAAAATGTCAAAAGATGTATTTTTCCCAATTCACTTAAAATTCTCAACTGTTCATTAATGCAAGCTACTTGGAAAAACTATACCTTACAAAATGAACAACAGTTGTGTATGACTGATTTTAAATATTCTTCTAAGTAAAAAACTATTTTGTTTAGACAAAAAATCAGAGTGGGGCAATAGGAATATATATGTGTGTGTGTGTGTGTGTGTGTGTGTGACGGCATGTATGAATTTCTTCACTAAAAAGGTCGATACTTTTCTAGCAGGTTTCAGACATACTAATGAAAAAGAAACAAATGTAAAAATAAAAGCTATTTGGGTGCAACTCTTACCGTGTTTTCTTCAAGAATATAGCGAATATCTTCATGAAACCACGGTCTACTTCGCTTGCCAGGTTCTTTGGATGATTCTTGTCAAACTATTTCTCTACCCATTTGCTGCAGCAAGTCGTGCATCCACAATTTCTCAGTGAGTAGATAATGTTTATTAGACACTTATCCATAAAGTTTCTTATACCAATATCCGGAGAGAAACCACAGCTGTCCATTATTTTAATGACATGATCCGCGTGTTCTCCTTTGAAGAAACATGCAATATCAAGGAAGATTTCCTTCTCACTATCCTCCAACCCATCATAACTTACTCTAAGTATCTCTTGAATATTTTTGTTAGGAATTCTCTTGTACTTATCCAATGCACTTTTCGATTGAGGTATAGTTTTGGCTTTTAAGTGCGAACTTATAACTGTTAAAGCTAGTGGAAGGCCACCAGCATATTCTATTACCTGTTCTGTGAGTTCCTTATAATTCTTAGCAAGTTTATCTTTCTTGAAGGCATGCCAGCTAAAGAGCTTAATAGAATCATTGCAATCCAATCTCTGCACCTCGTACATTGCATTCACTTCATGGTTAATTAATAAATTTTGATCTCTTATTGTTATAATGATTCTACTTCCTGAGTGAAACCAATCACAATCTCCAGCTAATTTTTCTAATTGGACCAACTGATCCACATCATCAAGAACTAGAAGAACCCTTTTAGAGCAAATCCTATCCTTTATCACATTAATTCCTCTGTCAACATTGCCAACATTCAAACTTTTAGAGCCTCCTAATATATTAGACAGAAGGGTTTCTTATAGTTCGATCAGACCAGCTTCTTGATTTGAAATTTCTCTGATATTCGCAAGAAAACAACTAGCTTCAAATCGATGACCAATCAAGTTATAAATTTCTTTGGCAACATTTGTCTTACCAATTCCACCAACTCCAAAGATCCCTATCATGTGTACCTTGTCCACCACAAGCTCGTTCACCTCAATCCTTAGAAGTAAATTGATGTCTTGTACACGGGACTCTATCCCAACTGGACATTTGGGAGTGTCTAAGTATGTACGCTTTATTATCCTCTAGAATTCTTGAACAATTTTGTGGATGATTTCAGCTTCATTCCTACCAATGCAGTGGACAAGGAGAATGTAATGAGTTAGACTCCTCATGTTAAAGTACTGGATGCAAGTTTATTCTTTATGGAGCCCAAAAAATAAATCTTGTCAACCTTCTTTTCTCCCAACTACGTATGATTCCTTGAATTAAGGTCCACAGAAGATTGGGAAGACCAAAAAAATTGAAAAACATCAAATAATTTTAGTTGATACTGTTTCCTCATGATTTAGTTTATATTAAGCTGGCAATTAATCAAAAGGACCGAAAAGTTCACTTAAATCTTATTTTGTCGGTCAGGGTGGATTCTCCAATAAATTTTGTTTGGAAGAAACTAATGTATACGTATAATGGGTATTCTAACTAGGATAAACAAATTCTGGAATGAAAGACACAAGAGGGTTAGAAGTACCCGTCTTCTCCTAAATGCCACCCAGATAAATTGGCAACCTCTGTTAGGCCTGTCTTCCAGTCCCTTGTCTTGTAAAAATACTTCACCTTGTCTTGAAGTTCATCAAATGCTCTTCCAAAACTCTTGTACTTCTAATGGATCTACACGGTAAAACACGGGTAAGATAACTTGATGCTTTGTCTTCTTACACTCTAGGATCTTCATCAACTCCTGCAAGCACCATTTGGATGATGCATAATTTTTAGAGACTCAGAGAGTATGACAATCGAAATCCTAGACCCTTCAATGGCTTTGTAAAGTGCTGGTGTAATTTCCTCTCCTTTTCCAAGGTCGTTCTCATCTATGAAGGTAGTAATTCCTAGTTGTCGCAACGCATAGAGTATATGGACCGCTAAATTTTGACGATTATCTTTGCCTCTAAAGCTCAAGAATACATGATTAGCCTAGTGGCCAATGAAAGACGAAGCGGAAGAAGAAGTGACCTGTTGGAAGGCCATGGAAGAAGTCATTGTGCATTAAGTCTGGTTGCTAATTGATCAATGGATAAGTACAATACAAGCCAAGTTGAACTGAGAAGTCTGATGCCGCGTTGCCTCAGAGAAGACCAAACAAGGGAGACTTTTTAGACGCGTTGAAGTAAGGTTGATGAAGAAAGCGTGGGTGTACGATTCCCCTCGAAGGAAAAGAGGATCAACTTCTTAGGAAACTCCACTGATTAGAACATATTGGAATAAAAATTTGCATACTTTTAAAATTGAGGAGAAATGGTGCCGCATTGGGTCATCAGTCAAAAAGAATACGAGTTTGAGTTGTTAGAGAAATGTTGAGGAAACTTTTCTGCAAGTTCTTCTCCCCTGTACCCATCTTTAAAGGTTGAAAAAGACACCCTAGCTCTGTCATTGTGTCCAAGATTTTCAACGGTTTTTCCTTTCAGTTTACAAAGTCACATTCAGCTTATTAGAGAGATCTTTTTCGGTGGGATTTTCAGTGGAGGGGTGTTTCTACTTTCAGGTAACTGCAACCTTCGCTCTTCATTTTTGTGTATGTTATCTATTTTTGTCGTTGTCCTTCGTATTGCGAGCAAAAATGTGCACAAAACCCTTGGCAATTTTCTTAGGCTTTGAAATTGCATGTTTTGGAGAAGCTGACTCTGCTGGCTCTGTCACATTTTGAAGATTATTATTGATTATGAGCAACAAACTGGTTGAATACTTGAAGTCTCATTGGGTTTAGGTATTTTGTATAGATATGTTCTTTGGCTTTCCGTAGAAAGGAGCTATCATTTGGGTTGTTGACGGCCAGTTGTGACTATGATGGCCAAAGGAGTAGTTTTCATCAAGCTTTGTTTTGTGGAGTACTTATGTGTGACATAAGGTGGTAGGTGAGTATAGATCAAGATCCTCTGTAATTTTCTACTGGAATTGCATAGTAGAATTTAGATAGAGTCAAGTGAACCCTACTCCATTTAATGTTGATCATATATAGAGACAAAGCCTTCGGTCTCATAGGAGCGGGATATAAACACAAGACCAATCCACGTGTCGACTTCTGAGAGAACTACCCGAAGAGAATAATTCTTATATGTGAGATGTGTTTGGTAAATTGCATAGGATCGCTGGTTCAAAGCCTGCCTACCATGCTATCTTGGTTTTCTTTGATAAATTTTCACTATATAAAGGTTGAAGTCCACAAGACACCTTTATTTATATGCAAGGTTCTCGAAGATGTATTTGGAAAATGGAGGGGCATTATAGTAAAATATTTTTAAAATATTAATATGTATTTTATATTTTATATATTTGTGAATGTATTGGTGGATAGAGTATCATGTGGAGGGTGATGGATTGTGAGCATTTCTTAATGCTAAAGTGATTAGATCAAACAGTTAATATTTTTGATGGTTGTGATTGTGTGATATATTGATCATGGGATGCTATTAAACTATTTGAAATAGATGTAATCCAACGATCAGATTTAAGTTCTGAATTGGTTGAAGAATAAATGGTTGAGATCAAGTGATCTTTGATCTAATGGACGAAATTCAATCCTTCTCGTTTGAAATGATATGTCCATTAATGAAATGGCATCTCTTTTTTAAGAGATATTCGTTCATGGAAAAGTTTCTTTTTCCATATAAAATTTTGAGCAACGTGGACCCTATAATGGGGTCTATCTGTTATGTCGCTCTAAATTTTACTATGTAATTCAAATAAGAAATTACAAAGAATCTCAATCCGTTAAGGATGACTTGAGAAAACTAAGGACCAAATTTAACACGTGTTAGCTCGTTATTGGAAGTGACGTGTCGACGATTTAAGTATTTGGACGGGAATCAAATAGTAGGCCTTTTTGATATGAGTGGCAAAAAGTACAGACTATGATCAAAACTAAAATCCGATGGATGACCAAATTAGAATTGATGTTAAAACCCAAGTACCAATAGTCATTAACCCTTGTTAAAATATCAAATTTAGGTCAATTTCTTCTGGTTGAATAGAAAAGTGGGTGCCCCGTTTGCATAATTGCAAGCATACGCATACGCGTTGATGAGAAAAAACAAATGAAAGACTTCCTGTTCCTGTGCTACTTTAACTACTCGCTTCCTAAATAGATTTACATCTTGCAATGTGGAGAGGCAATCGAGTATCATAAGAAAAATCAGATGTTAATAGTACATTTTAGTTTCAGAGATTCCGGAGGCTTTGGAAACAGTCTAAAAAACAATCATCATTAGAGATGATCTCATCAGAGAGCATTGTTTTTTTTAATCCCCATATTCTTTGAGCTTAACTAGTGCTGAACAATCTTCGAGGGAAAGAGTCTTTAGATGCAGCAACTCAAGAATGCTACTGGGGAGTTGCATAAGGTTTTTGCAGCCTTCTGGATACAAATGTTTGAGTTACCCAATGGTAATTCAAGAGAAAATAGAAAGGGTTAGTTCCCATGTATTTCACCTCAAGCTGCACCAAACTCCTAAACAAATTTAACTTTTTAAGACAGGTTTTTTTGGGACGCCAAAAAATTGATTCCAAAAACTACTATTTGAGATGAATATATGGGAAGAATGCTTTTCGGGATTGAAATGAAAACCATTCCGATTTTTTTTTGGGCCAAAAATTTGTTTTTTGAGACGAAAATTTCCAACCTTTAAAATAGTGGCGCCATCGCTATCTTGTTTGATGTCATAGAAAAAGAAAAATTAGGAGCGCATATAAGAGGTTCATTCTGACTGTTTAGGTATCATTGGCATGTGGCCATGCTACACCATCTGAGTGGCCTCCTTTACCTCTAGTATGATAACTCTATGAAAATTTCAAAACAAAATGTTCCATAAGCATTGTCTAATTTCAAGCAAGTCCAAAAAATAAAAAAGGTAAAAACTTTCGTGGTCTTCACCATTTATGGTGGATAGATAAATTTAATCTAACAAAACATCTCTTTCTTAATTATAGTAAGATCCTAATAAATAGTTTCATCTTCACATGTGAGCAAGCAGAAGCGCATCAAGGGGATGGACTAGTGATTATGAATAGCTGATTGAACTACTATTTTTCACATGTCTTGGAATCTTCTCAACAAGTGAGAAAAAGAAAAAAACAAGGTTAATTAATTTTCCATCCCCCCCCCCCAAAAAAAAAAAAGTTGATTATTTCAAACAGAACTTTGTCGTCCCAAAAAGAAAGATTTTAGGGACAGATTTGTCGTCTTGAAAAAGTCGTTCAAACACATACTTTACAGTGAGAATGATTAGTGTCGGGACAAAACGTCGACACGTCCCTAAAAAGCACGCAATGTTTGGACTCGTTCGATTACCTTTTCCACCTACCGCAATAAATGCATGTTGTGTCATCGACCATTATATATAGTTATACCCGTTCAAATGTTTATATTTATCCATTCCAACAGAAGTGAACCAACTGAAGGTCCAAAAGTTTTACGCCCATGACGTTCGAATTGTTTCGAACGGTTAATTTAAAAGAATCCGAACTTGCTGCAACAGTGATTCGAAAATAAGAACTGCTCGAGTGTTATTTCCTCATTTTTCTCACAAAACTCTCAAATTCTCTGAAATCCTCTCAATCTCTCATTCTCATTTCTACCTTGGAATTCATCTTTCCTAGCATATAAACTCTTCAGGTGATTGATTTAATTACTTTTAGCTAATTAAATTGTGTTTTTTTTGTTAATTTTTGTCATTTTTTTTAGTTTACAGATTTTAATTGTATTTTGTTAGATTTCACTTTAAATCACTTTGTTTTGATGAATGTAGATGTGTTTGATTGTTTGATGTTGTTTTTATCCTAAAAAATGCTTGTTTTTGGATTTGGAACGTTTAACAGTGTTCGAACGGTAGTCTCATACCATTCAGATGCTTAAATTCAAATGCACCGTTTTGATATTGTATCGAACGGTTTAAGTTATCTATTTGGATGGTCTGTTAAGCTGTCTGTGTTTTATTAAAATGTTAGAGCAATTTAGTCAATAGTTCTAATGCTTTTGTTGGACACACCATTTTTTTATTTGTCTCGAACGGATTAACTTATCCGTTTAGACGGTAACTGAAGTTGTGCATTTAGTCATACACGTTCAAACGATTTTAGATAGCCGTTTAGATGGTGTGGTGAAACTGTATGTTTATTGGAAGACGTTTGAATAGTTTTTATAGTAGTTCAGATGGTTATGTAAAACTACGCGTTTAACTTAGCAATTCGATATTTGCTTTGATTCCATTTGATACCGTTTGATGTCGTTCTAATGTTTCTTTTTTGTAGATTAAAATAAAATGTCAAAGTGTGGCAGAGCTTCTTCTTCTTAGACCTCGGAGGTCACGTCTACACCCTCGAAGGATAGACGGTGTCACGCCCCAAACGCTAGCCCAACGAGGCTAATGACAACCGTGAGAATCCTTAATGACGAACGATCCAGCGCTCTTAACTAAAAATCTTGTAGCTGAATTTTTTTTTTAAAAAACATCAATTATGACTAATTCAAAATATGAATTACTAAAAAATTTATCTCCTAATACGCAAGCTGACATGCAGACCCTCAAACATTCTACTAAAGTGTACGAATATGCAAATAAGTATACGCGAAATAAAAACGTATAACTATATCAAATAACACGCATAGAGAAACATTTGGAAATCTAATCTTTAGGCAATAACTTAAAGCAATATGTTATAATTATATCATGGTCCCAAAATATAAGTTGCTTAATAGTTTTAAGTCTCGTAGCCTGAACAGACCACAACCACATCATAATGGAGGTTCATATTAGCTCTTTTAAAAAAAATTTAGGATCTACATGAATTGCAAATTAGGGGAGGGCACCCTCGTCAGCCCCCTCCTCAGGTTCCAGATCCTCCTCATGAGTTCCCTCACCTGGAACATCATCTAGAATGATACAATTGAAAATACTGTGAGTCAAATGACTCAGTAAGGGATATGCATGACATGATCATGAATGACAGGTAGATATATTCCAAAAATAAATGCATGTTTATGTATACGACTCTTGTACATGCAATTTGCTTAAAAGTTCTTTCGTCCTTATTTGGGCTGCTTCTCTCGCTCCATTTACCTCTGAAGTCAGGGTTGTGCGTTCCCTTCCCCTTGGGAACATGTCTTTTGGTCGAGCTAACCTTGATGTGGCCCCAGGCCTAATGGCTAGACACGACCCTTAGAGGTCCACACCTTCTTGCATTCGTCCTTCAGTGTGGTTGCACATACCTCGAGGACTACCCATCCTTCTCACATTCGTCCTTCGGAGTGGTGCCCTTAGGAGTCATCCATCCTTCTTGCATTCGTCCTTCGGAGTGGATGCACCTATCATACTTAGGTACGGTACCGACCATCTTATTTAGCCCCATAACATATCCTACCATAGCATAAAATCTCATTTACATTTGCATAAATCCTTTTGAGAAAATTAATGCAAATGCTCACGACGTGCTCGATGACAAACAATCATGCTGTGTATCATTCCAGTTTTCAAAAAAATAATTTTTCCACTTACCTTTATCCACTCGAACTTATGGTGGCGCCTTGCCTACAAATGAGTCATACTAATGTTGCCACTTAAATGATTGAGAGGTGTACTTGATGCAGCAAATCATCATATATTTCAAAATAAACATATCATAGTAATTCACACATTTTTCTTTACTAACTAGTAGCGGTTCTACAATGTAAAACTTTATATTAATGTTGCTGAACCCATTAAACTTGGATGCCAAAATGATCCTTACTCTAGATTTTATAACATATTAAAGTTTCAGGTAATTTAGAGCTATTTGCCACTCAAAAGATTCATTCAAAATTGCAAGTTGTTGAGGGCGTCCAAGCGGACAGCTTTGACGTCTCCAGCTTCAAAAATTCATAACTTCAAAAATATGGCTCCAAATTACATGAAATTACTTTCAAAATTCTCTGCTTTCATAAACTTAAATTTGAAGATAAGACTCATAAAAATCGGAACTAATTTACATTTTCAAAAACACTTCATAGCAGATAAAAATCCTAGAGTAAACACTATGCTGCCTCTAGCTCGTCCTTCCATTTTCAAAACTCCATAACTTATTCAATACACCTCTAAATCACACGAAATTTATCTTAAAATGTTCCTCTTTGATAAACTTAAAATTCAAGACCAGGACCATGAAAATTGGACTTAAAAGGATCACTTAAACATTATTTGGAACGAGCAAGATATCTGGACGTGCAAGGCTGGTGACAGCTTGACGTCTGAATTTTAAAAATCCATAACTTGCTCACTCTTTATCGGAATCATCTGAAGTATGGTTTAAGATCTTTGTATTTCATAGGCCTATAACATAAAATTCTCTCAAGATCAAGGAATAAGAAAAATCGCATCAAAGGTTACTCCTAATTCGAACTTTGTGTTCTGCAGAAACTAAATTTCATCAACTATTTTAAGAAGTCTATCTTATAATTCTTAATGATTTCCAACACCATAGATCAAGCTTATCAAATGCTATAGTTTCTCTAACAACAACAAATCCAACTTTAGCTCTTCATAATAATTCACCTTATTTTCCAGCAACACACTTGCTATGACAATTCTGCTCTTGCCATAACTATTTTATATCTGCAGAAACTAACTCCATCTTGCATTCCATCAATGTTTCCATTTAATTTCTAGCAACAATACCGATATCTCTATGTATACCTTTCAGCTCTCCATATGAAGGTTTATAAGTCACTCAAAACAGAGAGCATTACATGCTTTCAAGAACAACTTAAACAAAGTGACACAATTCAACTATTTTCTTGTCTAGCAACAGCAATAATTCTGAGAACCAAATGCATGCCTCAACTTCACTCATTTTTTTCTTCATTCAAGTAAGGCTTACAATGCTAGAACTACAGTTTTATTTTTCAGCAATTCAACAATCAAAATTATAACATAACAGAGCAGCTGAAAGCATTAGGAAGTACAGAAATGCAAACTAGTAAACTCGGATTTTGTAAAACAAGATTTCTACAGCATTTTTCCCATTGATAGTCCATAACTCATCTGAAATTATTTCCCAAAGAGTCACCTATATATATGTTCGGCCCTAGAACTTAAAGACTGAAGATAGACAATTGCTGTAACGCACCTAAGGCTTATGCAACTTGTTCTACGTTAGTTATGTCACCTACATGCAGCAACTACTTTCCTTTAAATTGCATGTATCTCATGCTTCACATAACCCAATCCAACTTGCAGACACCTCATCCAATTTACACCAAAACTAGGAATTCTCCATATTTACATTCTGCTATAAGTTTCCATCTACGACCAACTAACTTAGAACAAAATTTCCCCTCCTTCATTCACATCTCTAGAACAGTTTGCATGTCTAAATACCTTTCATCTCCAACTCATTGATACTCAAATATGACATGCAAGCAAAGAAAAATAGAGGATAGCAACAGAAACTAAGTCTAACAATTACCCACACAAAACTCACGGTTCCTATAAATTTTGAATCCAAATGTTAGATTCCCCTTACCTTGGCTTCTCTTAGTTATCCCTACTGTAGCTGAACCCTCCTTTCACTTACACGGCAATTCTCTCTTTCCTTTTCTTCTTCTTCTCTTCTTTCGTTTGTGTGCGTGAGTGCGTGAGTGTGTGAGTGACAAGGGAAACCGAAAAGGAAAATGGGGAGGGGGGGGAAAGATGGCGTGAAACAAAGTGTTGGGGAAGAAAAGACCATCCTACTCCCAACTTTGTTTGTAACGCCATCCACCATTGGTGAAACATGCAACTGTTTGTTTGTTTTTTTTTTCCCTGGTCATGTGTGCCTCCCACTATACATCTCTTTCCTTCACTTTATTCATTTTTTTTTTTTTTAATAGACACCTATGATGCAATTTAACACTATTAAGAATTTGCAAACAATATAACATGTAAATTATTAATTAGGATGCAAGAAAAAGTGCTAAAGGAAAATCTCACCTTAGACATAATTTTAAATCAAGTTAACCATACATGTCTTTTCTCAATAATTTAGGGTAGTGCAAACACTTAAAGAGTCAAAAAGTTAAAAATAAATTGACATTGAAGGAAACCTAAAAGTCGGGGTCTCATAGATGGGGTCAGATTGTTAGTCGCCCCATCGAGGTGGGGAGGTCTATTACCACACAATATTTTGGGGAGTATCTATTCGGGCTAGACTATCCATTAGGTCTTTATCCACTAGGGTTGAACCCGATAGCTTTATTGGACTAGCGTCCCCGTACAATGTGCTTGTCAGAGATTTTCTACTGCTTGTTGGTTGATGTGGATACTGACGAGAATGAGTGCGAGGTCATCGTCCGAAGAGTTTGGGTGATATTTTCTACGGACATCATCGCCTAGTACTTGGACATACAGAGGCCAGAGGGGGCCTATTCTGCAGTGGACCCCGTTAAGCCTTTGCCTAGTGAGATGTTTATATATTGACGGGCAGGAGAAGTATCTACTCCAATTGTTTGTGAACGAGCGAGACCTAACTAGCTTATGGCAAATGTTGCACCTAATATTTGACTTTATCTCTCTCTTCCTTTTTCATAAAAGACAACTTTCTTGGAGAGATGAATATTATGCCTAAAGGTAAAACCCTTTATTGGCATCTTGCAAACCATCCATTGCTAGCATTCGTAAATATAGTTTCAAAAACCTCATTTCTTGGTCTCCAAACAATTTGATTTGAAGAACGTAGAACATTTCCAGAGGTCTTTAACTTGAAAAATAGGTACATCAACTAAATTTTCATCGATGACATCGTCTTGACGTCATTCTCAGAGAGTAGTATATTAGTGACATAAAGAACCATAAACATTACTAAACTCTCACTGCCTTCTTGTTAATACAAGGCTCATCCATGTTTTGTGAGAAACCAAATGATTAGATCATCTCACCAAAAAGGATTTCTAGCTAACGCTCTAGAGTTCTAAACTCTTCAGACTCATCAGTAGATTCAGTAATGTCGTTTTTTTCTATTGATCTCATCTGCCTCAGTTACTGGCTCAATTGTCTGTTTCATCAAGAACTGTCATGCTTTTCATTCACTTAGGCCGTACTCGTTTTAAATTAGCATTCCCTCCTATAATCACTTCTTGTTCATTTGGGGTTATAAATTAATACCCAATGAATCCTTTTTGGGTAACCCACAATTGAATACAAGAAATTCACATACGCTTATCTCTGACTGAACAATATCTCATAAAGTTAATTTCCTTGTTTCTGCAACACATTGTATTGTGGAGTAGCTAGGGGAGTCAAGTAAGACCCAATATTGTTTGGAATATTTGACCTAGAAAGATCATTTACCAAATGACTCGGTCAAAGCACAAGTACATAATAAATATGTTTCATTAAACCTCTCAGTCTACGGATATCATAAGCTAATTGTGTTGAATATCTTCTCACCATAAGTGATCACTTCCAGAAGGTATTTATATTTGATCTCGTTCGGTGTATGTACTTTTACAGTGCACCCACTCTTTGCTTAAAGTAATCACCTAAATGACGAAGTCCATCATCCTATTTAATAGAGGCACAACGAGTGTAGACCTATTTATACATAAAAATGTATCTCGGTCTAGAACAACCATCAAGTGAACAAGGTACCGAAAAATCACTCCCCGTTTTTTATTCATTAATCATTGGCATGAGTTTTCTATAATGTCACTCAACATCATCCATGTAACAACTTATGTCACAACATAATACCCAAAAAGCAATAAATACATGTGACAGCTAAATAAATAATTATCTAAATAACTAGTTTTGAGGACATATTTCTTACACATTGGTGGGGAACCACCTAAGATGTTGTCGATACTCCCATGCAGGTAGATGTTTCCCATATGGACGTTTAATCGTTATGGAGTGTAGTGTTCCGGACAAACTAGAGGAAGTCAATGACAATAGCTCATGCATTTAAGTGTAAATCTACCATTTATTTGAAAACTTTAAGCTACTAGGAATAGAAAGTGGCTGAAGGAGGGGAGAGTGGCCCCCAAAAAATTTGAAAAATGCCCCCTTCTCCCTTTGCCTTATGCCAAAATTTTAGAAAATCTATCATTCCCCCAAATCCGAAGCCTCCTAAAAGTTTGAAATACCCATTTTTGCCTTAATATTAACAACCCCGAAATTTTATCTTGGAGAGATTTGAAAAACACATTTAAATACTATTTTTTTAAAAATTCAAGATTTAGCTCAACTCTGAGATTTTTTTTTTAAAATTCTAATTTTTTAATACTAAAATGTTCTGAAAGTTAAAACATGTGTTAAAAAAAAGATAATATGAGAGGTTTCTCCTACCCTTTAACCTTTTCAAATTCTTTCTCTTTTTATATGTACTTCTTACTTTGTCTCTACGAGTATCTTCACACCATACTCAATTTAGTTGAAAAATAAATAATCATTATTTATAATTACTATCTTAAACTAATATGAACATGTACAACGTAATTCTTAAGCCAATAAAACTTATTGAAAATATATTTTATGACCTGAATTATGTTTATACAAATTTTTTATATTAGATATATAGCAAAGCATAAAGGGGAAACTATATTTTGCACCTCTAACTACAACTTATTTTACCATTTACACTCCAAACTATTAACATTGATGCATTGCACTCCAACTATCAATTACAGTACACTTTGCATCCCATATTAAGATCTCACCATCCAAATAAATAAAAAGATATGACATGTATCACAATCTTCACGGTTAAATTGTAATATGGGGTGTAAAGTGTTAACCTAATGTTAACTTAGGGTGTAATGTATCAAACTTAGTAATTTTGAGTACAAATTGCAAAATGTGTTGTAATTAGCGGATGTGAAATGAAATTTCTCCTTAATTAGTAGGTCCAACACATGTAATATTTAATAAAAATTAGGTGAAGTGTGAAATGAGGTTTCAAACTCAAGATATTAGCTCTAATACCATATAAATCACCACTTATCCCAAAAGTTTAAGAAGATATAGAATTTATTATTTAACATTAAGAGTAAAATTCGTGTGATCCCTACATGCTCTGTGAAACATATTTGAAGGTGACAATCTGCTGGGCGAAATAGCTGATATGAACAAGAGGAAATTGGTCAATGTGCATAGGCCAACTAGATCTATGCGGGTTGCCCTGTAGTGGAGGAACAAATGTTATGTTGTTTCCGGTTGCTCGTTACATAAGGGGCATGCGTCCCATTAAAATGGTTGACGAAGAACTGCTGCTAGTTGGGCTCAGAGCCACCTGTGCACATTTCAAGAGATGGACCTTCAAACTATCTTGGATCTTCAGCTTCCACAGACATCGCCGATCAGCTTCTTGCATGGTGTTTTGAGAATTCGAAAGCCAGTCCTTCAAGAATTGATATGCTGACTTGACCGAGAAAATGTAACAAACCTATTACAAAAGTGTTTGAATTGCACGAAAATGAAAGGAAATACACATCTAAGTTCGAGGTTACAATGCTAAACCTTTACTGCAAGTTGAACGGAAAATATCACATATATCTCCCATTGGGTCTATGTTGAAGTGTGGATCTTCTACTCTGGGCTAGAAAGCTTCCATCGGAGGGAAAGAGAGATAAATATGAAAGGCAGGAGGAAGAAGTGAAAAAGCATCTGATTCCGATCTGGATGTTAAAAAAGAAAAATACACCAGAAATCCATAGAAGTTCCTGTGAAAAAAGTCTATTGAACTTTTCAGCAGAAACAATGAATGACATCCATGTATGAAAAAAAATCTATACATTAACTTCAGTTTTTCATTTTCCTGGCTATTTTATTTCTTCTCTCAAATATGATCAGTTTCCTAACTGCTCCGCCAAAAATCGCTATGAATTTCTAGCATACAAATGAGAAATACTCTGTCCTATCAGCCCGTACTGTCAGAGTATAAGCATTCAGATCACCAAAACTTAATGTGACCTACAACCCATTTGCCACCTTAACTGGATTGGCCTATAATTAAATCACCCCAGTCACAATTCTATTTAGGCATTAAACATTGAATCGAAACAGCATTACATCTCCTTCCTGTACAAGGTACTCTTTGCCCTCTGATCGCAACTGCAAAATATCAAAAGAAGACAGTTAACCATGTCAATAAGGGTGACAAGATAACTTGTTTTCAAATATGACAATGGATGCGCATGTTCTATCGAAGTCATTGTTATCAGTAACCCTATTACGCTCCTCATGCCAAACATCAAATGTCCCCAAACTTAAGTTCATACAAAAATGTAAATTTTAAGGGTTTGTATAATAGTTATCCTTCCCCATCAAGTGTGACATCCTCAAACAGTGGAGTAAAAAGTTAAAAATCAGAACCATTGCTCTCATATAATGAGAAATAACCAGTTCTCCCCAAAACTTGGTTTGATAAACTTGTTTAAGCCAACCTTGCTAGTCTAGAAGAGCATCCAGGAGATTGTTTGAAAACTTAGGTGCATGTTACCCGACCAAAGAGAGTAAATAGTGATAGAAATTCAACATTTTCTGGAGTAACCATTAGGGTGAATCATCAGTTATTCCAACTTTTTCCTACCCAAACAGGGACAATAAATAAATAATACAGTAGATAAACCAGTCATTCTGAGGGGTAGCTAAATAACTTGCTTGGAAAAGGAGTAATATATATTAGTGAGTGTGTTCATTTAAAATAGTGGCGCCACCACTATCTTGCTTAATGCCACAGAAAAAGAAAAAGTGGGAGCAAATATAAGAGGTTCATTCCCACTGTTTAGGTATCAATAGCATGTGGCCATGCTACACCATCTGGGTGGCCGCCTTTACCTCTAGTAGGACAACTCTATGAAAATTTCAAAACAAAATGTTTCCACGAGCATTGTCTAATTTTGAGCAAGTCCAAAAAATAAAAAGGTCAAAATTTCGTGGTCTTCGCCATTTAGGGTGGATAGATAGATTTAATCTAACAGAACAACTCTTTCTTAATTATACTAAGACCCTAATAAATAGCCTCATCCTCACATGTGAGCAAGCAGAAGCACATCAAGGGGATAGACTAGTGATTCTGAATAGCTGATTGAAACTACTACTTTTCGCATGTCTTGGAATCTTCTCAACAAGTGGGAAAAAGAAGGTGATTCATCACCTAATTGCTTAGTTCAAATCGGTGAAATGACAAAACCAGAGTCAAGAAACCCCTCAGCCACAAATGAATACCCAGTGATCTAGTGCCAAAAGCTACCGCTCAAGGAATCGGAGAACCAAGAAATAATTTATCTTTCTCATTGTATCATATTTGTTTTTGTCAAAACAACAATCATAAAGAAACCAACTCACAAGTCCTCTCTCCCTTGCAGCAGCAAGTGAACCAGCAGCAACAAAATCATCATAAGCCACCTGACAAATAAATCAGGATATCATTACTTTCATTGCCAGGTTCTTTGTGACAATGAAAGGCACAAAAGTCGAATCGTTTCTGTATATAGAACATACAAATATACTTTAATCATAATAAAATTTCATTTCTGAATCCACATGTATAATAATCCAGTAAATCTACCACTTATTCTAAAAGCTTAAGCTGATAGAGAGAAAGAGATTTTACTATTTGAATTATTTTCTCTAACATTCGCTCTCACATATGGGTTGGACTCTCCTTTTTATTGGAAGGCCTAACATGTGCAATATTTAATTGAATTTGAGGTGAAATGTGGGGTTAGGTCTCGAACTCAGGACTTTAGCTCTGATACCATGTAAATCTACCACTTATTTCAAAAGCTCAAGCTAATAGGAAGAGATAGATTTTACTATTTGAATTATATTCTCTAACAAAACCAAAATCCAGAGTGCCTATTAATTAACTGAAAACGAACACAACAACCAGCATTTGCTTTATCATATCTACTGTAGGATAAATATTTTTTTTTTGATAAGTAAGCAATTTTATTGAAAGAAAAAGGAATGGAAGTAACAGTACAAAGGACAATACTGAGACCTCTAGACCAAACACGCTAGAAAACTAATGAAATCTAAAAACTTCGAAAAGAGGGAACCCAACATGGCATTCACCCACAAGAACAAAGACTGCAAAAAGTTTCCCCTCAAAGTCGCCATGGACAAAGCCACACCCTCAAAACATCTCCCATTTCTTTCTCGCCATAAATGCCACCAAATACAAGTAGGGATCATTCTCCAAATAGCCAAGGCCTGAGGGTCTTTAAAATCCCTTTTCCAGCACAACAAAACTCAGCTACCCTCCTAGGCATCACCCAAATAGAGAGCACTAAGGACCACAATTCCCTAGCAACCAAACAATGCAGCAAAATGTGCTCAACGGACTCCCCATCACATTTGCAAAGATAGCACCAATCAAGCATGTACACTCCCCTCCTCCTCAAGTTGTCAGTGGTAAGGATTCTTCCATGGGTGGCTTCCCAAACAAAGAAGGACGCCCTAGGCGGGGCTAAAGACCTCCAAATCTGTCTCCAAGGGAAGCTCTCATTGAGATCCCCAACAAGAATCGAATACCAGGACTTCACCGAGAAAACACCGTTCTTAGATCTCACCCATCGCATCTTGTCTTCAGCATGAGTCCTCAAAACTTTAGAATAAAGTAAAGAGAAGAGCGCAGAAAACTCCTCTAACTTCCAATCATTTGCCCTCTAACAAACTGAATATTCCACAAAGCACTCCCGGAAACCCTCTCCAAGCAGTCTGCAACCAAAGCATTCTTATTGCATGCTAGAGAAAACAAAAAAGGAAACATATCCTTTAAGGATCTCTCACACACCAACGATCCTAGCCAGAAACGGACTCTCATGCCGTTTCCCACCTCAAAATGGATGTTCACAGCAAAGGAATCCCATCCTTTACTAATATTTTTTCAGAGACCAACACCATAAGAGCCATTGCAAACAAGAGTGTTCCACCCACCCAAAGCACAACCATATTTTTCCATAATAACAATTCTCCACAAACTATCTCGCTCAGCCCCAAACCGCCAAAGCCATTTCCTAAGAAGGGCCCTATTAAACAAAGCAAGCCTTCTCAAGCCCAACCCACCGCTACTAATAGGAGAACACACTTTCTCCCACTTCACAAGATGAAATTTCTGCACGCTTCCATGACAATTACGAACAGTTTACACAACCCACGAGACCCACCGAAAAAACCATGAGGAGATCCATTCACAACCACCGAATATTTAACGGTGGAGATGCAAAACTCGATCCAATGGCACCACCTAGCCCCAAATCCACACCTCCGAAAGAGGTATAAAAGGAACCTCCAATTCACATGGTCGTATGCCTTGTGGACATCCAATTTGCAGATCATGCCCAGGATGTGGGAGTGCATCCTGGAGTCAATGCACTCATTAGCTATGAGAACGGAATCCAAAATTTGTCTACCTTTCACAAACACGTTCTGAAAGGGCGAAATGATACCACCCAAGAACACCTTCAGCCTATTCGCCAACACCTTAGCCAACAAGGCTCAATGGCTATTTGAAGCATAGTAAGGGATCTATCATTCCAAATCGATTGTCCAACCAAATTGAATAGCTATTAGTGTCAGTATGATTACCAAGTGGAATACCAATGCTTGACCCAAAATGCCAATGGCCTATGCTTAGTGACTTCCATTGCACTTGAGAGGGCAGCTAAACCTATGGTCTGCCAAAATGGCAGAGACGAACTATCAACCTACAGCCACCCTAGACATAGGTATTTGTAATTTTGTAAATGGGAAATATACTTTTGCAGAACGGGACCTGATTAGGTAAACCAACAAGACTTGATTCAACATCTAGTTCTTGCCTAATGATGAGCTAGCACTTTTCTGGGGTAATGGATCTGCACTTTCAAGTGGTGACACATCGAGAATTTCATAGCTGTCCATGTGATCTCGTTCCCACTTTTGTAACTTTGGCACATTAAGAAGATAAAATATCCAAAGAAGCATAATGGAAGTGGGATGCCCAATTCATCGCAAACATGCTTCTTTTTAGTACTCTTGAGAGTGTCAAAGCCTAAACACTACGTGGAAGCCTTGAAAAAAATTATGGACATCAAGTATGAGAGAAAAATCAATGCAGGATCTCTGAACCGGCGCTAGAAAATAAGGAAGGTAATTATTTCTGAGGCAGGTGTAACAAACAAGCTAGGATTCTATGATAAGTGAGAAAATAATCACCTTTAGAGTCTTTGATGCTGTAGGATAGAGAATGAAGCCCTAAAATCGAAGAAATAGTCAACAAATTCCTACTGTCTAAGTATGTCCTTTTTGTGGCTACCAGTCACTGTATTTTCCCCCTGGAAAATTTATCCAATCATTTAACTAATTTACATAAAGTGTTAACTTGTTCAAAAAGAACTTTGAAATGTCAAGATTTGTGTTTCAATGTTTAAAGTAACAATCAGACAATTTTGATAGTTATTTAGGTTGCATCACATAAGACCTTATATTCCAGTTCCATAGATTAAAAAGCAACAATCAGATCTATCTTTAACAGGAAGTTCAAACTTCTACTTCCAATGCTTACCGTCTCAGCTCGAATGAAACCTTTCTCAAAGTCTGAGTGGATAACTCCAGCAGCTTGAGGTGCAGTCATTCCTAGCAGATAAAGAATGGCAATCAGAAAACGGCCAGACAACAACAGTATTACTATGGAATACATAATCAGTAGAGAATATACAGTTTTAGGTTTAACCAATTTTAAGATAAAGTAGGAACGTTGTATAGAGCAGTGTATGTACACGTTTGCCAGATTGTTCAGTAAAGTTTGTGAGTTTTTTAAAGAACAAAATTACTACATATCATCATTCCTTTTTCTCCCAACCTCTCAATGAAATGACTTTTCTAAAAGATGTATCTAGCAAGAATTGTTGGTTCTTATTTAGAAGCCCATTTTCATACTTGAGACCAAGGATTTTAAAGCTAGTAAGGGCACCGTTATTGAGAAGACCCTTTTAATAGACCACCTAAAAAATGTAATGGATTAGGTCCTACCTATTAGTATCTGCAAGACTTCATCTTTTGTTTTCAAAGTAAGCAAGGTGTATTTAGTTGCACAGTATTGACTCACTCCTTGCTTTTTTATTTGTCTCTAATGTTTTCAAATTTTTTATATGTTGTTAGGGGACAACTCAAAAGACTAATAGCCCTCGTGTGGGCCACCTGCCGGGCCCACTATGCCAAAAGCAAGAGAAATAAAGGGGTATAATCCTTTCCTAGAAGATTCCCCTTTAATAAGTACTTGCAGCATAATAGAGGCATCATATTTAATCATATCTTTGTATTAAAGATGCAGTTCGATATTTGAGTTCGTTTTAAGGTTGTAACAACTTGGCATGCTTTGATTAGCTTTAGCAATAAAGATTCATTTGGTTTTTAGTTTATGCAATTAATGAATAGTTATGCTTCTACACGAATGTTCTGTCATTTCCTATTCCAAACAAGGAAACAGGTGTTAAATACAAAACCAACTACTGGCAAAATTATTTGTCATTCCTATCATCATTGTATGAAATCTTTGACATTCAAAAGAAAAAAAAGCTGACCTGCAAGTATGGTCCATGCTTTAGTTTCCTGCACAAAACAATTGTAAAGAGACTTTAAAATGATGAATAAAAACATTCACTGAATCTCTATCAGACTTATCTTCATCACCTTCTCGCCAGAAGTAAAGAATGTACGCAGCCCTAAAAGGTTATATGTCGCTCTAATTAGGTTTCCAAGACCACTTTCACAAACACCAAGAGATTTTAAGTACTCTATCCTTTCTTCAAATGGAAGTTCAGTAAGCTCTGACTCAACCTGCAAGTAGAAAGGCAGTTAGTTTACACACATGGTGCAATAGTTAAAATCTGGAAGACCAGTATTGGTAAAGGGTTTATCATAAAAAATAAGACAAGATTTTCTGTCTTAGTAGGAGATGCAATTAAACACCTATGCCCTTGCTCCTACTCATGCATGTGTGTATAGAAACGCAAGCTCGTAAGCACAAGCAGGGAGAACTTCGACTAGTCAAAATTATTGTATAGAAACGCAAGCTCGTAAGCACAAGCAGGGAGAACTTCGACTAGTCAAAATTATTGTATGTCTCTTTCTAAGAGTAGTCACCAAACCTGGGCTGAGATCATCACCAGTCCACATTGCAACTCGGATGAAAGCTTCATTACTTCTTCAACATGAGGATTAATTTTAGGTTCGGCAAGATCAGTCTCTGCAACATTGGCAACATATATGATGGGTTTCATTGTAAGCAAGCAAAGATGCTGTATCGCTTCCTTTTCAAATGCCGTCATAGTTACTGCTCGTGCTGGTTTTCCATCCATAAGTGCCGGTTGAATTTTTTCCAAGGCCGACTTCTCTGCTTCCTCCTGGAAGGATGAAGGCCATATATAAGATTATAGCTACCTTCAACTTAAGTCAAACTGAACAGGAGGGAACCAACAACAAAATTGAGAAAAGAATACATCAGCTAGGGTTGATATCGACAGCAAGACACTCGTTTAGTTTGATATAGGTTTACTTAATTGTGAGAGCTTTGCACAATTTTCAGATTTGTAAAAAGGGTTGTTGCATTTATCCACTTATCATATTGTCTTCTTGTAGAAATCCCGAGTATCATGAAGAGTATCCGAGAATCATGGAGTGTGTATAATATCCCAGTTATTATGGGGTAATTAGGAATAGCAATATTTGGATATATTTGGTATTCTTGCTTTAGGCAGATTTCAGGGATTAATTCCTTATGTATATACCTCTCTATGGTGTTATAAATAGAGACGAAACCTGTATGTTTATTTTCATTCAAGCAATATACAGAAAGTTTCAATCTTCCTTCATGGTATCAGAGCCAGGTTCTTAGTTATCGATGTCTGAATCCACCGTCAATAGCGAAGGACCGGTACCCTCTCCCAACTCTACTCCGGCAACTCCATCGCTGACCACCATTGGCTCCAATGGACTTGAAAACTCGTCCTTCTAGCTCACGATGGAAAAGCTTAATGGAAAAAATTTTCGTGAATGGGCTCAATCCATCAAACTTGTCATCAATGGAAAAGGAAAACTAGGGTATCTCACCAGCGAAACAAAACAACCACCATCGACCAAATTTGCCGACCTACAGAAGTGGCGGTCAGAAAACTCGATGGTGATTGCATGGCTGGTGAACTCCATGAAATCCTCCATCAGCAAAACCTATCTGTTCTTATCGACAGCAAAGGATGTTTGGGATGCCGTCCGGGAGACGTACTCAGATCTAGAAGATTTCTCTCAGATCTTTGATATCAAGACCCGAGTTTTTTATGGAGATGCAGACCCTCTGGCAGGAGCTCGACCTGAGCTATGAAGAGGAGTGGGCTTGTGCCGGCGACAGCACCAAGTACTAGAAGAAACTCGACACAGAAAGGGTCTTCGAGTTCCTCGCTGGGCTGAGTCGTGAGCTCAACGACGTGTGAAGTCGAATTCTCGGTCGACGCCCTCTTCCCTCTATTCGTGAAGTATTTGCTGAAATCAAACGTGAGGAGCACCGACGGAAGGTAATGCTGCACGAGTTCTCTTCTTCTCACGGGCTAATATGATGGAAGGGTCAGCTTTTATTTCTAAAGGCCCACGATCTGGGTCCAGCCCAAAACAGAATAAAAGCAAGCTTTAGTGTGACTAATATAGAAAAAATGGCCACACCAAAGATACCTGTTGGGAAATTCATATAAACCTGCCAATTGGAAACTGAGACAGGGCAGCCGCAGCTATCAAACCACTCTCACGCACCCACCAGCATCCTCTCAAGCCGCACCTGATACCTCCACTGGCGGCTTTACCACTGAACAATTGGAACAATTGCAAAAATTGTTTTCCAACTTCCATCCTTCTGGTCAGTCCTCCCAGAATATTGCTTCAGCCTCCTTAGCCCAAAAAGGTATTTTTCTCCGCGCTCTGAGCACCTCCAGATCCAAAAATCCTTGGATCGTTGACTCAGGCATGTTCGATTACATGACAGATTTTTACGATCGTTTTTCTTCTTACTCACCGTGTGCGGAAATCTCAAAGTTAAAATTGCAGATGGCACTCTTTCGTTTGTTGCAAGAAAAGGGAGTATTCAACTCTTTGATTCTATAATATTAGACTCTGTCCTTCATGTTCCCAACCTATCTTGCAATTTGTTGTCCATTAGCCAGTTAACAAAAACCTCCAATTGCTCTGCTAAATTTCTTCCCTCTCATTGTGTTTTTTAAGATCTATTATCAGGGAAGACAATTGGCAATGCTAAGGAGTATGAGGGGCTCTACTACATTGACGACGCTAGTGTGAGTGACCCAGGTCAAATTGCCATTTGTGATTCTGCCTTTGTTTCTATGGATAGTGAAATTTTGTTATGGCATTTTGTAATGGGTCATCCAAATTTCCATTATTTGAGACAGTTGTTTCCTTCCATTGTGTTGAAAAAAAACTCGTTTGATTTTCAGTGTGAAATATGTAAACTAGCAAAACATTAGCGTGCCTCGTTCCCAAAATCTCTATATAAACCATCTCAACCATTCACCATGATTCACAGCGATCTATGGGGTCCTTCTCGTACTCACTCAAAATGGTTTGTCACATTTATTGATGACCATACTCGGTTATGTTGAGTTTATTTGTTAAAAGAAAAAACTAATGTTCGTTCTGTGTTTATTAATTTCCATTCTATGGTTCAAACTCAATTCCAGACTCCCATTAAAATTCTGCGCACTGATAATGGTACAAAATATTTCAATTCTATCTTGGGAGATTATCTTCTCAGGCATGGCATCATTCATCAAAGTTCTTGCGTCGACACCCCCCAACAAAATGGGGTTGCCGAATGAAAAAATAAACACCTCCTTGAAGTTGTGCTTGCGTTGTTATTTACTATGAATATGCCCAGCATGTTCTGGGGAGATGCCATTTTAACCTCCACCTATCTCATCAATCGAATGCCTAGTCATGTTCTCTCTTTTGTTGTCCTCTCCAAAAATTTCAGAACATTTCCCTACCTCTCGCCTTGACTCGAGTCTTCCTCTTAGGGTATTCGGCTGTACTACCTTTGTCCATGTTCATTCCCATAATTGTAGTAAATTAGATCCTCAAGCTGTCAAGTGTGTTTTCATAGGTTACACTCCTACTCAAAAAGGGTACAAGTGTTATGATTCCTCCAAAAAAAGCCATTGAGTGACGAAGCTCGGTTTTTGGCCTTTGATCTCTCTCTTCCTGAGCCTGTCCCCACCACTGATCTTGCCATAAACACCGAATTTGTCACCACATCTCATTGTAATATGCCACTTCCAGAAGAACACTTGAACTCAAGGGGAGATGCAGAACAACAAATGACAGAAAGATACTAGTTTATTCACGAAAGCCAAAATCAAAGGAAATGGCAAAGCTCATACTTGAAGCACCAAAAGAGTTAGTACCGGTAATAGTTCCAAGTGAGTCTCCATCTACATCTGGCAAGCCTGCGTCCTCTGATATTGACTTACCCATTGCTCTTCAAAAGCAACCTCAGTCATGTACTCTCCACCCTCTCTCAAAATTTATGTCTTATAATGCCCTATCTATAGAGTTTCGTGCTTTTACTTTTAACCTTGACAGTGCAGAAATTCCACAAAACATTCAAGAGGCCCTGAAAATACCCCAATGGAAAGAGACAGAAATGGAAGAAATGAGAGCTTTAACAAAAAATGAAACTTGGGAAGTAACGGACTTACCAAGAGGAAAGAAACCCGTTGGCTGCAAATGGGTGTTCACTTTAAAGTATAAAACAGATGAGACTATAGAAAGGTACAAAGCCCGCCTTGTTGCTAAAGGATATACACAGACCCAAGGTATTGACTACATAGAGACGTTTGCACCAATGGCAAAGTTAAACATAATTCGGGTTCTCTTGTCAATTGCAGTCAACTCAGATTGGCCTCTCCAACAACTTGATATTAAGAATGCATTCCTGAATGGAGAATTAGAAGAAGAAGTCTTCATGACAATGCCATCAGGTTTTTGTAGAATTGGAGAAGAAGATCGAGTGTGTAGACTCAAGAAGTCTTTATATAGCCTTAAGCAGTCACCAAGAGCATGGTTCGATAGATTTGCCAAAGTGGTAAAAAGTCAAAGGTATCAGCAAGGACAGTCAGTTCACACTATGTTCTTCCGACAATCTGAAGATGGGAGGAAAACAATTCTATTGTGTACGTAGATGACATAATCCTGACTGGAGATAATATAGAGGAAATGAAGAGACTAAAGAAAATGTTAGCTACTGAATTTGAGGTAAAAGACCGAGGACAAATGCTATACTTCTTAGGGATGGAAGTTGCTAGATCAAAAAAGGGCATTAGTGTAACTTAACGGAAGAACATTCTTGATCTCCTAACCGAGACTGGTATGCTTGGATATAAACCAAGTGACACTCCCATAAAAGCAGGAAAAAGAACGGAGGACGTTGGAAGGCCAGTTGAGAAAGACAGATACCAGAGACTGGTTGGCAAGCTAATCTACTTGTCACATACTAAACCTGACATTGCATTTGCTGTTAGTGTGGCAAGCCAACACATGCACTCACCAAACGAAACTCATCTAGAAGCGGTGTACATAGATCAGAGGAGATGTGTGACATGGATCAAGTCTCCGGGTAGGTCAAGCTTTTGATCTTTTGTTGGTTAGTTGTCGGAGAGTGTTGCGGCTGTCGATTGCTTGAATGGCGTTCTTTCGTAGTCTGGTTATTGAGGCTAAGACTTTTCAATTCTCGGTGAGTACGTTTGGTATTGTCATGTTGACTGAACTGAATAGGAAATCGCAGAGTGCTATTCGAGTTGGAAGGTATGGGGTGGTGTGGTTGGCAAACCTTTTTGGAAAGCTTGTGGAGTCCATGGATTCCAAGGATTTTTCGGAGAAATTTAACAAATCCACGCGCACATTTCTCGCCCAAAAATGCTCAAATAAGAATGGGAGGTACATAGCTCTAGCAGAAGTCGGAGAGCGACGCCGTCGTGGGGTGGTGATGATACCGGAGGGGAAATTAGGTGTTGGGTGGCAGTCTTTTGTTAGTGTCTGTGAAAGCTTATCTCGATCATTAGTGAGCTTAGACGCAAGAGGGCGAGGCCTATGGATTCTGCGGTCAGGAAAGGTATCTCCTTCACCTATATGGCGAGGTCTGGTGTGCCAGAGAAGATGGCCGAAGGGAAGAGTGAGTTGCGTAATGTTGAGGGTGACGTAAGTAGTATGCAAAAGCAGACGTTGGTTGGGTTTTGTAAGGCACCGCATGCTTTGTGTGATGTCGGATTTGTGAATTCCCAAAGCAATCATTTAGAAAGGAGCTATGCTTTGGCAGCTAAGCCTAACGGAGTGATATGGGAGCATTTAATGAAAATTCAAGCTGAGTTGGAGAGTATTATCGGGTTGGTAAAAAATAAGAATAGGGCTTCGGTGCCCAAGCTAGAGCCCATTCGAGACTTATGTTGTATGGTGTGGATTTAAATTGGAGGCCCAGAATATGAGGGTAGAGGCCCATCGTGCTGTTTCATTTGGTGGGTCGAATGAGGTGGGCTCGGGCTCTTGTCTAGGGCGGAATGGAGTGGGTTAGTTGGAAATGGGCCGTGGGCCTATTGCTGTGAATGGCCCAGATCTTCAGATCACCCAGGAGCCCCTTTTGGGGTTAGGCGAGGATCCTGCTTTGCCTGGGCTGAGTATAATCGGGCAGATCCTGGCCGAAGGAGACTCAGGTGGCTTGGGGGAGCCCTTGTCACCGCCGGCGACCTCGTTGGCAACCTTGGAGATGGACAGGTTGGCTTTGACGAGACTAATTGGAGATTCTGCTGTTGCTGGCAAGGGAGTGGCTGGTGATTTTGTTGTCGCTGGCAAGGGAAAGGCTGGTGTCGAGGAGCCCACTGCTTTGTTGACACCGGTTCTGAGTTTTAATGGCTCGAAGAAGGCTATGGAGACCACAGCGTGCAAATCCCACTCTGTTTCTATGGGTGGGCAGCATGGGAGTATATCGGGTGATGCTTTGTGTATGGGGTGGAGTTGTTGGAGTCTTGTGCGGCGTTGCCATTTGTTCTCGTAATGGCTGTGGGACTATCGGTGGGCTCTATCTCAGATGTGGGGAGTGACTCTCCTTCAGGAGGTTTGCAGCAGGTTCTGGAGTCTTGTGCTGAGCCTCACAGGTTCCCTAAGGTATGGATTTGTGCTCCCCTCTAATTTCCAGCTCGAAGGTTCCTTTTTCTCAGATTTATCCTGAGGCAGGCTCAAATGGGGAGTTGATGGCTCCCATTTCACAGCTTTGTAATGAGGATAGATCGGGTGGGGAGTTGATGGCTCTTAAGGAAGGGGGTGGTGAATTTTGTGCTGTGCCCCTTAGGATATTACATCCGGGGTGTGATAGGTTTGTTGGTAAGGGGTCGACTAATCCATCTAGTTGGGTTTCAGAGATGGTGTCATCCTTTAGGCACTTGGTGGGGGTTTCTTGTGATGGGTATGAATTTGATCTTTTGAATCTTTTTGCTTCCTTGGAGATGGAGAGGGGGAGTGGCAGCAAGTCTCCGGGTAGGTCGGGGGTAAATTGTTTAGAGAGTTAAAATCTTTGGAATGTTCTATGAATTATGATGGGAATGCCTCGGGTTCTAGGGTGGGGAGGACCTTGGTGAATCATCCATGAAGCCTAGAATTATTTGCTGGAATGTGAGGGGTTTGAATGATAGGCGCAAATGTATGAATATTGGTAATTTGTTAAGAGGGTGGAAAAGGGGATTTAATCTGTCTTCAGGAAACTAAGGTTGTTGAGGGGTCTTGGACTTTAGTGAGAAGGTTGTTTTGGGGGGGGGGGGGCATGTTAGATGGTGCTGTGTGGAGGCAGATGGTGTGTCAGGTGGTATTTTGTGTATTTGGGATTCTCAAGTTCTGAAGTTGGTTGAGTCGTGTGTTGGCATGTTCTCCTTATCGATTATTTTTAGAAATGCTGAGGATGGAGTTCAGTGGATTCTTTCAGGTGTATGGTCCAAATGATGATAGTAGTAGGAGGATTTTGTATTCAGAGTTGGTGGAATTTACCATGGTGCATTGAGGGAGATTTAAGTGTCTCTCGATTTCCTAGTGAGCGGTCGGGGGAAGGGGTTGTAAGAGTGCTATGGTGGAGTTCTCAGAGATTATTTCTGAACTTGGGCTTTTGGATCTTGCGTTGGCTGGAGGTGAGTTCACTTGGTCTAATGGCCATTCGTCTTAGTCTTGGTCCAGGATTGACCGTTTTCTTGTTAGTTCGGATTGGGAGTCGTTGTACCCGGAGCTTGTCCAAACAAGGTTGCCCCGCATGTTTTCGGACCATTTTCCAATCTTGTTGGAAAGTGGCAGATTTGGGGGTACGAAGAAGCCGTTCCGTTTTGAGAATATGTGGCTTAAAGTGGATGGTTTGTGGATTTGATTAAGGAGTGGTGGATTGGATTCAATTTTAGGGGTTCTCCTAGCTTTGTTCTCCATTCAAAGTTAAAGGCATTGAAACAGAATCTAAAGGCGTGGAATCAGGATGTCTTTGGAAATGCAGGTGTTAGGAGATCGGAGCTCTTGGATGAGCTTGCGATTCTTGATGGCTTGGATGAGAGGGGTATTATTGATGAGGTGGGTAGGGTCAGGAGGTTGGAGATTACTAGGGAGTTGGATGATTTGATCTTTATGGAGGAGACTAGTTGGAGACAGAAGTCTAGGGCTCTTTAGCTTAAGAAAGGTGATCGGTGTACTAAGTTCTTTCATAGGGTAACTAATTCTAATAGGAGGGCGAACTTGATTTCTAGATTAGAGGTGGAGGGAGAAGTTGTGGAGGATCCGTTGGGGATTTCTGTGGAGATCGTTGATTTTTATTCATCTTTATATGAAGAGCCTTTTGATTGGTGCCTTACTTTGGATGGGTTGGAGTTTGACAGTATTTCAGGTAAGGATGCGGATTGGATTAAAAGGCCTTTTGATGAGAAGGAGGTGACTAGAGTGGTCCACAGTCTTAATGGTGACAAGGCGCCGGATCCGGATGGTTTTTCATTGGCTTTCTTCCAATCATGCTGGGAGATTATTAAGATGGATGTTATGGCAATGTTTAATAAGTTCGCTTCGAAAGAGAGGTTTGCTTGGAGCTTGAACACTTCATTCATTGTTCTTATTCCCAAGAAGCCGGGGGCAGTTGAACTTAAGGATTTCGTCCCATTAGTCTTGTGGGGAGTGTGTATAAGATTTTAGCCAAGGTGTTGGCTAATAGGCTGAAGTTTTTTCTTGATATGATCATTTCACCCTCCCAGAGTGCTTTTGTTAGGGGGAGACAGATTCTGGATTCGATGCTTATTGCCAATGAGTGCATCGATTCCAGATTGAGGTCCGGGGTGCCGGGTGTGCTTTGCAAGTTGGATATCCAGAAAGCCTATGATCATGTGAATTGGAAGTTTCTTTTGTACCTTCTCTGAAGATGTGGCTTCGGTGCAAAATGGTGTAGGTGGATATCTTTCTTTATTTCAACGGTAAAGTTTTCTGTGCTTGTTAATGGCTGCCCGGAAGGCTTCTTCTGTAGCTCCCGTGGATTAAGGCAAGGGGATCCCCTTTCTCCCCTTTTGTTCGTGATTGTTATGGAAGCTTTTAGCCGGATGATGGGGAGAGTGGTTGAACATGGTGGATTAGAGTGTTTTTCGATTGGAGGTGGTTCTGGGGGTAGTGTGTGCATCTCCCATTTGCTTTTTGCAGATGATACTTTCGTGTTGTGTGGGGCGGATGTGAGCCAATTCAGGAGTTTCAGATGCCTTCTTTTGTGTTTTGAGGCAGTTTCGGGTCTTCGAATCAATTTGTCCAAGTCCGAGGTTATTTTTATTGGGAGAGTTGCTAATATTCAGGAATTGGCGGGTATCCTGGAGTGTGGGATGTTTTCGTTACCTATGAGATAGTTGGGCCTTCCGTTGGGGGCTAGTTTTAAGTGTGTTCATATTTGGGATATGATTATTGAAAGGATGGTGAGGAGGTTGGTTGGTTGGAAGAGGATGTATCTTTCTAAGAGTGATAGGCTTACTCTCATCAAGTCTACCCTTTCGTGCCTTCCAACATATTTCCTATCTCTATTTCCTATCCCAGTCATAGTGGCTAATAGGTTGGAGAAGATTCAGAGGGACTTCCTTTGGGGCAGCGATGAAAATGAGCATAAATTCCATCTTGTGAAGTGGGAGTGAGTTTGTTCTCCTTTTGATCATGGGGGTTTGGGGCTCCGGAGGTTTTCCATGTTTAATAGGGCTCTTTTGAGTAAGTGGTTGTGGCGCTTTGCTCATTAGAGAGATAGGCTTTGGAGACTTGTTATTGCTGCAAAATACGGGAGGTATGAGGGTGATTGGAGATCTCGTTCCATTCGGGGGCCTTATGGAGCTAGTCTTTGGAGATTTATTTCCCAAGGGTGGGATGTGTTCAGCAAGCATATCAGGTTTATAGTGGGAAGTGTTGTTAGGGTACGCTTTTGGCAGGACGTTTGGTGTGGGGATAAACCTTTGTCCTTAGCTTTTCCGGTGGTTTTTAGTTTGGCTAGAAATAAGGAGGCTTCTTTGGCGGATTGTTTGGTGAGGAATGATGGTCTTGTAGCGTGGAATGTCTTATTTGTTAGAGCTGCCAATGATTGGAAGGTGGAAGAGTTCTCCGAGTTTTACTCTCTTTTGTACAGTTTGGTACTAAGGAGAGAGGAGGAGGATAAGATGATTTGGATAGGCTCTAAAAATGGCTTGTTCTCGGTTAAGTCTATGTACAATTTGGTTGCTTGTAGATCCAGCTTGCCTTTTCCTTGGAAAGGGGTGTGGAGGTCGAAGTGCCCTTTGAGGATTTCTTTCTTCGTGTGGGAGGCTATGCATGGGAAAATTCTTACTACGGATAATCTTCGAAGAAGAGGCTTCTACATTGCTGATTGGTGCTACCTTTGTCGCAGTGAAGGGGAGTCGATTGACCACGTGCTCCTCCATTGTACTTTCGCGCAGGGGGCTTTGGAACCATGTGCTTGGTATTTTGAATTTTCATTGGGTGATGCCCGAGAAGGTGGAGGGAGTGTTGTGGAGTTGAAATAGAAGGTTCTCAAGCCTAATTGCCAAAGCTATTTGGAGAATGATTCCTTCTTGCATATGGTGGTGTCTTTGGAGGGAGCGGAATAGTAGATGTTTTGATGCTTGTTCCATGTCTTTAGAGAAGTTGAAAGGATTTGTGTTTCTTTCTCTTGTTAGTTGGGTTAATGCGGTGCTTGGATACCCTTTTGTTGATTTTCTTAGTTTTGTTACTTGTTTAGAGTAAGCGTTCTCAGTATAGATCCTTGTACTGTTTTCGCTTTTTCTAATACGATTGGTTATTTATCAAAAAGAAGTGGTGTACAAGATTCTTAGATACCTCAAGGGGTCCTTGGGTAGAGGGCTATTCTTCAAGAAAAGTGAAAGCAAAGGAGTGGAGATCTTCATAGATGCTGATTGGGCAGGCTCAGCAAAAGATAGACTGCCTACCACTGTATATTGTACCTTTGTATGGAGTAACTTGGTAACTTGGAGAAGCAAGAAACAGAATGTAGTGGCCAGAAGTAGTGCCGAAGCTGAGTTCAAAGCAGTTGCACAGGGAATGTGTGAAGGGCTATGGCTAAAGAAACTCTTAGAAGAACTACATGTTAAGTAAAATTACCGATTAAACTCTACTGTGATAACAAAGCAGCCACCAACATTCTCTCAACCCAAACACATAGAAGTTGACATACATTTCATCAAGGAAAAGGTTGAAGGTGGGATCATTTGTATGACCTATGTCCCTACAAAAGAACAAACAGGGGACGTTTTCACAAAAAGATTGTCTCCGCAAAATTTTGATGATTTTATCGGCAAGTTGGAAATGATCAATATTTACGACCCAACTTGAGGGGGAATGTAGAAATCCAGAGTATCATGAAGAGTATCCCGAGAATCATGGAGTGCATATAATATCCCGGATATTACGGGGTAATTAGGAATAGCAATATTTGGAGATATTCGGTATTCTTGATTTAGGCAGATTTCAGGGATTAATTCCTTATGTATACACCTCTCTATGGTGTTATAAATAGAGACGATACCTGTACATTTATTTTCATTCAAGCAATATAAAAAAAGTTTCATTCTTCCTTCACTTCTTTTTTTTTCTAAGCCACTTATCATATTGTCATTTCCCTACATTGTTGGTATTTTTATCAATTAGTTCTAGTGGTTATGAAGACTGTTTATCAGTCAACCGATTAACGTCTAATCCTTTCAGGGTAAGGTTCAATTGTTACTATAATACTTTTGATTCAATGAAAAAAAAATTTTATGAGGATTTTGTATCTACTAAAACAAGAATATTCTATTAAAACAAATAATATTAGTTAAAAAATATAGGGTTTATGTTGTTTACAAGTGTGTTGCTTTTCTGTCTGTTGGTGCAAATATTCAAGCGGCTAAATCCAATGAGGCAAATCTTGTTAGTTTCTTTGATTCTTTGTTCCCTCTGATTGCCCTCTTGCAATTCCTGCCATGGCTTACATCACCCAAGCATGGCTAGTGGAACCATTGGTTGGGATGCAGTGATTCGGTGGGGTTTGAAGAGGAATTTAGATTCTTGTTTGTGCAACAGTTTTACATGTTATTCACATTAAAAGCGGCCTTGTTTTACCAGTTGGATCAGTTTTATCTTGGGCCCATTTAAGACAACGTTTTCCTAGCCTAAAAATTGTTTAGAAACTACTTCCTGACAAGGGTTCCCCCAGATGTGCCATAAAAATTGATGAAAACTTACAATCTGGCTGCATCTAATTCCGACTACATAGAATCCAGTGAGACCACGTAGGGGTCAACGTGGCACTGGGAATTCAGTTCAACTCATTGAAATCCAGGTTCGCACAAATCTGATATTCCAGCAGGTTAACCGTTTCTTGGCTGGTTTCCCACTGACTCATAATTTTGCTGTTCAGCTAGTTTCAAGGTATCTCAGGGGTTTCAGTGTATTTTTTTGACTGGTTCAGGTCATTTCCAACAGATTTAGGTTTTTCCCACTGCTTCATGCAACCGCCTATGTTTGTTACTCAAGAAGTATTAAGGTAGTGTTTGCAAGCTAAAAAATGCTTTGTATCCTAAAACAATCGCCCAAAACATGGTTTGGGAAGTTTTCTGAAGCTATGATAAGAGTCTGCCCGTCAGCAATGCCAAACAGATCACTCAATATGTCACATACATACTAATGTTGGTTTTATTGTTCTTATTGTATATGTTGATAATATTGTTATTATTGGGAATGATAATAAAGTTCGATTATAAAGGCTATGCTCAAACATATGTATCTCTTACGCTGTGAGTGTGGTCAGTCAATTCCGGGAAGCTCTTAGAGTTCCTCATTGAGATGCTGTGTACACCAAATGTTCACCTCAAAGTGGAAGGTTTCACCGAGTGATTGAGCAGTCTCTCCTTAGGATCAAAGGTCTACTATGAGATATATACGTTGCTAGAGGGTAATTTAGTGACATGGAAGAGCAAGAAGCAAACAGTGGTAGTTTAAAGAAGAGACGTAGCACACCATTATAAATTTCAGAATATAGTGACACCGTGAAATAATGAGTTAATTGTGTTTGCCTAGAGTATTTGATCTGGTTATGGAAAAATGAATACAACAAAACATTTTCGGAAGTTGGAATATGAAAGTTGACACCGTAATTTTTTATTGTATTTACTTTATTACAAATATTTGTAATACTTCAACTCTCTGTGGAAAGTGAGTTTAATAGCTCAGTACCCTAACTCAGTTCTAGGGTAAGGACAAAGGACTTTCCTGATGGAGAATAATGCAACCATGTGAACTCTAAAAGAGAAGGCAATATAGCCGTTTTATTTTGATAAGTAAGGCAATTTTATTAGAAACAAAAAAAAGGAGAAACAGTACAAAGGACTGTACTGAGAGTCCTAAACCATGCAAGTTAGAAAACTAAGGAATCTGAAAAATTCGAAAAAGGGAACCCCAACACCGAGTTTGCACAAACGAACAAAGACTACAGAAACTTTTCCCTCAAGCACTCCACTGAAATGGCCACACCCTCAAAGCATCTACTATTTCTCTCTATCCAAATACACCACCAAATACAAGGAGGTATCATCTTCCAATGCCAAGGCCAAAGGAAGTTCAATAATTTTGGCCTTGGCTGGCTGGAAGAAAAGAAATCCTTTGGCAATTTGGAAGATGATACCTCCTTGTATTTGGTGGTGTATTTGGATAGAGAGAAATAGTAGATGCTTTGAGGGTGTGGCCATTTCAGTGGAGTGCCTGAGGGAAAAGTTTCTGCAGTCCTTGTTCGTTTGTGCAAACTCAGTGTTGGGGGTTCCCTTTTTCGAATTTTTCAGATTTCCTTAATTTTCTAGCTTGCATGGTTTAAGACTCTTAGTACAGTCCTTTGTACTGTTTTTTTGTTTTCTGCTGTTTCTAATAAAATTGCCTTACCTATCAAAAAAAAAATTATGTTTTGTTTTCTTTTCATTTCTTTGCAGATTTATTGGTTTTGGCTTGTTTTCATTTTTGTTCCAATCATTCTATTTGACTAGTTTTTGTCTTGTATTTATCTAATATTTTTACTATCTGAACACATAGCATACCATGTATTAGTTACTGCCTCCATCAGTGATATGTAGCATTTCCATATCAAAACTTTTGTTTGGATGCTAGACAAAATGCAGATGTATTTACTAGAGCTTAAAATAGCCAAAAACTCAAAGACCATTTTTGTGCTGTAGGAAACACAAGGACTAAAATTTTCTTCCAAAAATAGAGGGACTAGTTTTGAATTTGCTGTTTTGCTTTCTTTTTTTTCTTTCTATTTTCTATTTTTTTGTGACTGTTGATTTTGTTTCCCACATGGATATCTTCATGTGACAAGTGAAACGTTTGACCCACATAGAATTAAGTGAAAATGTGAAAAGAACTGTGAACCAAACATGGTGCAGTTTTCTCGAACTCAAGGAGAAAAATTGCAAGCATTGCTTGTCGTAATCTGGTTCTTTTTAGTTTTTGAAGTAAGTGGGTAGTGTTTAATAGGCATGTTGTCTGAAGGGGCTGCAGCTTTTGTCCATTGTCTGTATGGGTTCTTACTTGGTTCATAAATGCATTGTTTCAGTTAAGTACTCTGAGACCCAAAAAATAAGCTCCTATGAAGCTTGGGTTTAACCTTTCACAGATATAAAAGTACTTTCACCTTGATGCAGAACCAGTTTTATGAGAATCTGGCAGCAGTTGTGAATATGCAGGTTGCGTCATACAATTGCTCTATTATGTCCGATGATGAGAAGTTCTGTATTCTAATACTGGGGGTTGTCTGCGAGCCATAGATTTATACTAAACTTTGTACTCATTAATTTCTAGTAACTCACCCAGCCTTCAAACACAAGAACCTAGCATTGATTCCACAATTTTGAACAGTACAAAACCCTGCTATAATAAACCTAAGTCAGCCTACTATAATCTAGGATCCAAAAGAATCCAAAAACAGCCTGCTAATGTACTGGGGATATCTTCACAGTGCTATAAGAAGCTTGCATTTGCAACTGTCGTAAGTGAAGGGGAAGGATGTGGCCAAGACAAATGATAAACAACTTCCTACTGGTTTCCCCCCTCCCACCCTGAGCTACTCGTACAGTAACTAAGGAGCATGATAGAGCATCTTACCTTAAGTTTGGATGGTGAATCCTTTGCCTTGCCTTTCTTGAGTTTCTCCATTCTTTTCTCAATCTGCAATTCTTGTAGAAGGTACAATTTAGTTCTATCAGTTCACCTTAGCCTTCTGAGCTATTAATATATGCTCAATGAAAAATAAGTGCTTGTTAAGGTTATCAAAAGAAGGAATATCCGTTCACCAAAATAAAAGGAAAAACCTTCAGGCATTGTACTTTAACACACCATCGTCTAAGTACACAAAACCTGGAGTTGTTGCACCAAGCAATACATCAAAAGACTGAACTTTTGACATCAGAAAATAGTCATGGGTGTGGCTGTTCAAGTATATTTTAAAGATAAACTCAGGATGTGAGGTTCAATGGGCATATACATGGTAACTAAAAGATGTTACCGCAAAACTGTTAGAAAAAAGGTTGAAGCCATTCAAATGAACCGGGTTAAGAATTTTTTTTTTTTATGAGGAAAGCTTTATTAAAAACTAAGATAGGTTACAGTACAAAGAGCTATACTGAAGACCTAAACCAAGCAAGCTACAAAACTCATGAAATCAGCAAAATCAAAGAAATAGTAACCCGACACAGCATTCGCCCCATAAAAAAAGACAACTCATCAGCTTGCCCCTTAACCTCTCAATAGACGAAAAAGTATTCTCGAAGCAACGATCATTCCTCTCCTTCCAGATAGTCCACCAAATGCATAAAGGAATCATCTTCCACACAATCGAAGCATGAGGATCGTTAAACTTCCTCTTCCAGCACAACACATCCATCACCTTAGAAGGCATAACCCAACAATAATCCAAAATTTTAAACACGTGAGACCAGAGGTCCCTGACAACCTCACAATAAAGAAAAAAATGATCCATAGATTCCCCACTGCACCTACAAAGGAAACACCAATCCAACAAACAAAAACCCCTCCTCCTGAGGTTGTCAATGGTCAATATTCTTCCATGGGCAGCCTCCCACACAAAGAAGGAGACTCCAAATCTGCCTCCAAGGGAATGAAATATGAGATCTACCAGAAAGAAGCCCATACAACAACTTCATCGAGAACTTGCCGGTCTTATCCCAACCAACACACTCTATCTTCCCACTCCTGACGACCTTGGCATAAAGAAAAGAGAAAAAGATCAAAAAAACCTCTATCTCCCAATCATTGGCACCCTAACAAACTGGACATTCCAAACCCCCACACCAGAACTCCCGTCCCAATAATCTGCCACCATAGCTTCCTTATCTCTTGCAATGGCGAAGATAAGCCAAAAATCATCCTTCACTGGTCTCTCCCCACACCAAAGATCACTCCAGAAACGAACACTATTGCCACAAACCGAGTATACTGATTAAAAGGTAAAAGAAACTAGAGAAGGATCCAAAAGAACTAATGCATAAACCAAGAAGGCAAATCATAGGATCAAGTCAAAAACATCAAAGATACATTTTTTTGAGGCCTCATTTACCTTGTGACAATATCCACAAACAAGGATTGTAACTAAATTTAACAACATGCTACCCACATGATTTAGAATTTGGTTCAGTAGCTCCGACTTTTCAAGTCAGAAAAGCACCCTTGCAGCAAGCTATAATAAGCAATACCTGGTCCAAATCAGAGAAAACAAGCTCCAAGTTGATAATATCGATATCAGATTTGGGGTCAACCATACCATTCACATGAACAATATCATTATCTTCAAAACAGCGTACAACCTGTGAGAAAAGAAGTATTAGTAATTTGAAAGACAGCTAAGATACCTAATTGAAATAGCACCAAGATAAATCGAAGTGACATCCTGGTCCAAAAATATATTGTCATATGGTTGCTCAATCATTTAAAAAGATTATCAGTGACACTTCTCATAACATTTGCAAGTTACTTCCCTATATTTGCCTAAGGTTTAGGAAGTATGCGAGCCTGCAAATCGTCTTTGATGAAATATCTATCAACTTCATGTACTTGGTTCCATCATATTAAACCTAACTATAAGATGTGTTATTAACTGCCTTATCGTCATTGTATAATCTCCTGGATTCTTCAAATTTCACACCCAAGTTTTTGAGCATTTTTATTTCCTTAAAAAGATCAAGAATATACTTTCATTGAGAATCATATCAAGATTTCATAACTCTTTTTTTTTTTTAAGTAAAGCAATATTATTGAAAGAAAAAGGAATGGAAGTAACAGTACAAAGGACTATACTGAGACATCTAGACCAAACACGCTAGAAAACTAATGAAATCTAAAAACTCCGAAAAGGGGGAACCCAACATGGCATTCACCCACAAAAAGACTGCAAAAAGTTTCCCCTCAAACTCACCATGGACAAAGCCACACCCTCAAAACATCTCCCATTTCTCTCTCGCCATAAATGCCACCAAATACAAGTAGGGATCATTCTCCAAATAGCTAAGGCCCAAGGGTCTTTAAAATCCCTTTTGCAGCACAACAAAACATCAGCTACCCTCCTAGGCATCACCCAATCATAGTCCATAATAGAGAGTACTAAGGACCACAATTCCCTAGCAACCAAACAGTGCAGCAAAATGTGCTCAACGGACTCCCCATCACATTTGCAAAGATAGCACCAATCAAGCACATTCACTCCCCTCCTCCTCAAGTTTTCAGTGGTGGCTTCCCAAACAAAGAAGGACGCCCTAGGCGGGGCTAAAGACCTCCAAATCTGTCTCCAAGGGAAGCTCTCATCAGATCCCCAACAAGAATTGAATACCAGGACTTCACCGAGAAAACACCGTTCTTAGATCTCACCCATCACATCTTGTCTTCAGCACGAGTCCTCAAAACTTTAGAATAAAGTAAAGAGAAGAGCGCAGAAAACTCCTCTAACTCCCAATCATTTGCCCTCCTAACAAACTGAATATTCCACGAAGCACTCTCCGGAAACCCTCTCCATTGGGAGGTGATCAAGGGTGACGTCCTCTCTACATTTAATGAGTTTGCGCAACATGGGAAGTTTGAAAAAGCCTCAATGAAACCTTCATTGTGCTGATTCCCAAGAAAGTGGGCGCGGTCGTATTGAAAGATTTTCGCCCAATTAGCCTTGTGGGTGGGGTTTACAAAATTTTGGCTAAGGTGTTGGCGAATATGCTGAAGGTGGTCTTGAGTGGTATTGTTTCGCCCTCTCAAAACGCGTTTGTGAAAGGTAGACAAATTTTGGATTCCGTTCTCATAGCTAATGAGTGCATTGACTCCAGGATGCACTCCCACATCCCGGGCATGATCTGCAAATTGGATGTCCATAAGGCATACGACCACGTGAATTGGAGGTTCCTTTTATACCTCTTGCGGAGGTGTGGATTTGGGCTAGGTGGTGCCTTTGGATCGAGTTTTGCATCTCCACCGTTAAATATTCGGTGGTTGTGAATGGATCTCCTCATGGTTTTTTCGGTGGGTCTCGTGGGCTACGTCAAGGTGATCCCCTTTCACCTTTACTGTTCGTTATTGTCATGGAATCTTTTAGTAGGATGATGAAGATGTTGATTGGCAATGGTTTCATTGAAGGGTTCGATGTTGGAGTTGGTGGTAGAGGTGGGGTGAGCATATCTCATTTATTATTTGCGGATGACACTCTCATTCTTTGTGGGGCTGATGAGGGCCAATTTCGACATCTTCGATGCCTTCTCCTTTGTTTTGAGGCAGTGTCGGGTTTGAAGATTAATCTCTCCAAGTCCGAAGCCATCCCTATTGGTACCGTTGTCAATGTGCATGCTTTGGCTTCTATTTTGGGCTGTCGGGTTGTTCTTTGCCTATCACTTATGGGCCTCCCCTTAGGGGCTACCTTTCAAATGTTCTCGCATTTGGAGTGATATTATCAAAAGGACGGAGAGGAGGTTGGCAAGGCTAAAAAGGAAGTGATCAATTCTAGACCAAGACTGGGAAGCTTTACCATTCGACCAAGTAAAAGTACCTCCCGACATCATAATATCCACTAACTGATTTTCAGCAATGAAGTCTGAAAAATCCACCATAGCACTCCCAAAACTGCCCAACCCAGAACGTTCGCTTGGAAACCGAGTGACATTGAAGTCGCCTCCAATGCACCAAGGAAGGTTCCACCAAACAAAAACTCCAGCCAACTCCTCCCATAATAATCTCCAGCAACGGTCATCATTGGGGCCATAAACCCCGAGAACATCCACTGAACACCATCCTCAATATTTCTAAAAACCACCGACACAGAGAAACTACCCACACAAGAATCCACCATATCCAACACCCTCGAATCCCATAAGATTAAAATGCCACCTGAGGCACAACCGCCTCCAAACTATACCACCTAACATGCTGCCCCCCATAAACTCCTAATGGTAGCCCTCGTCACCTCCAACAACTTAGTCTCTTGGAGACATACCACCTCCGGTTTCCATCCCCCTCAATAAATCACCCTATCATTCAACCCCCGAACATTCCAACTCACAATTTTGAGCTTCATTTAGACTACACGGGTCCCTCCCATCCTTTCCATTTTTTCTCGAAACATAGGTCTTCCCCTCATAGTTAACCGCAGATTTCAACCCCTTCAATTCTCTTTTAAGTTTACTCCCCGTCTTACAAGGTGTCTTAGGACACCAATTCCCCCGCTCCTTCTCCAAAGATGCAAATAGGGCCTCCAAATCCGCCTAATGGCCTTCACAAGACAAGCCAACCATATGCCTAAATGAGGTCACCATACCCAACACCCAGTCTGAAGAATCAAGACTGGCAGAAAAATCCTCCCTTCCACTCTGGATAGCACACACTGCTAGAGGTTCCACTTCCACAATTGGGTTGCCTGTAGTACACACACCAGCTCTCCATTATTACTACAAGCTGGCTGAGAAGGCACAGGGTTGGTTTCTACCAGATGCCAGCCAAAAAGAGTTTTCCCCCACCCTCCAAAGGGAGCCCTAGAAAAATCCTCTAGCCCTGCCCGATCCCCCTCACCCTCCCAGCTCGCCTCCTCCAGAAGACTAAGGGCCCCTTCGACAACAACAATAGCCTCTCCCTCTGAAACCCCACTCTAAGAGGTCCCAATTAGAGTGTCGGCATGGTCTGGCTCCGAAAAGAGCCTGCCCGACGATTCCTGCAAGCCAGGCGAGGAGCGGTCCAAAACAGCTCCATGGAGGGCTTTTAGATCTATCGCACGCATATTCTCAGCCAACTCCACTAAAGAAGAGTCAGCGATCCCATCTGAGCCTTCAGTAATGAAATTCGGCATAAAAAACACCCCTTGGGAGGAAACCCCCACCTCGGCAGGCGCAAGACCGGAGCTCAACAATAGCTCCGGCGTCGGAATGGCCACCGGACAGTCACCTCCCGCCGCAGAAAGCACCGACAACGATCCTTCCACCGGCTCGAGCTGGTCAGCACCACCCACCACGTCTCCAGCATTAACGTTGACAGATCTGCTCCTAGCAACGGGTCGCGGGGGAGACCCAACTCCAACCCAGTATTGACCCGACCCAGCCCCAAAGGCCCCTTCAACAACCAAATAAGGCCCAACTTCCGCGGGCCACACTGGCCCACTCGAAGTTCCCACTCCACCTGGGCCACCCATTACCCCACAACACATCATCGGGCCCAAAGAGCCATCTGTGCCCTCCAAACCCAATGACCATATGAGCTGGTCCAGCTCATCCCTTAAGCCCAGCAATTTTTTTCTAAAAAGAGGCATACAAATTCCGTTCACCCTTAAAAGCCCTTGTCGACTCGCCCAATCTCACAGCCGTGGAAAAAACATCCCGCTGTATTGCATGCTTTTTTTGCACATGCAAAGACAGATCGTCCTTTTTGTCATCTTCATCATAACACTCTACAGACGACACCTGCCCTCCTACACCCACCACTGACTTCCCCTTATTCACTACTTCAGCAAAAGAAAGCCCTCCCTTCAGCCCCTCCCGACCAGAAAGATGTTTCCCCTTATTTCCAGTTATAACTTTACCACTCCGGAGGTAATCAACCACCTCCTGGAACACCCCAGCCAGCAACCTCCACCCTTCTCCACCCTTGCCTTCTGGAATGAGAACCACTCCCCTACGACGGCCCTCTCCGAATTCAGCAATGGCTACGTACCTTCCCGCCTTATTAGCACACCTCTATGCTAGGAAAGCACAAGAGATATCGTTGGCTTTCGAGACAAATGATCATCCCCCTGCAGCTGCCATCAGTTTTTCAGCCATGTTAACCACCCAAACTGCTCCAAATTTCCCCAAGGAAATCGAACTAACAGCCTTTCTACTCCATTCCGTAAGCTTAACAACACCACCATCACTAACATGCACATGGAGCTCTTGGCTTCGACTCGAAAACTCCAGGAAAAACCCATCAGAAACAACCCCAAACTAACGGCAGAACAATGAAAGACAGCAGGAAACCCAGACTAAGCTAATGGCATAACAATGCCGGAAAAAACTGGATTAACGATCGAACCCACCACCCATCAGAGGGGTGAAGTCTGACGTGAATAAATTACATACACAACAAAGAACTAACCTTGAACTTCCATATCAACCACAGATTTCAGAACCGCCCATAAGTTCCAAATAAAGGATTTGTGAAGTTTGAGTGAACTTCACAAGTCCTTTATTTGGAACTTATGGGCGAGGTATTTTCTCCACAGTAGTATTTCTTTATGAAAGTATATCTTCATTGAGTCATTTATAGATTTCATCTACCATCACTAGAATATCTTCAAAATAAACAATAAGGGCATTCACCTTCCCTCGTGGACAATGACGAATAAACCATGTCTGATCAGATTGACTATGTGTTCCTCATTGTTAAAAGGAAATACGCATATGTCCAATATGTCTACCACGTGTCATGGAGTGATTGGGAGTTATCAAGCAAGTGTTAAACAGTAAATATGACTTCCAAAATACCAGGAGCACCTCAGGGAAGTCTTGAATATTTGTTTAAGGAGTACCTAAGAAGTGCACCTGACACAAATAAAGTAGCTAAAGAAAGTGTTTCAGGCTATTTAAGAACGGGGATTTTGGTATCATCAAAGCATGCTAAGACAAATTGTGAGCATCGTAGCAATTTTCCAAGATCTGTGGGAGAACTCTCTTTGCATCCTTATCACATCCAATGCCTAGATAATACAAATTCCCTGATTTGAAGCAAGTCTACTTCAAAAGATGCATCATAACTAGACGTGCTCCAAGCCTGAGATTACAGGATAATTAAATTGAAAGCTTACTCTCCAGAATCATTATAAAAGTAATAATATCAGGAAGTTTAACCATCTGAATGATCATAGAAGGAAACAACCTTACACCATGATTATTTATTTATGAAAAGATTAAGGCCTTTGATTGAAACAGGTGGGCTTGGTGAGTGCTTTATGCTTATGGGAGATCTTGCGGCACGAAGTGTAAGACTACCATAAAAAAGGTAAATGACTTCATTTGAAAAGACTACCGATGATACGATTCTAGGACCTATACATCAAATTTAACAGGAAAAAAAAACAATTTAGACAAAAGACCATCTATTGTGAAATTACAAAAATGATAGACTCTATACTGTAGTGTAATCTTTTAACCTTCTTGCATGAAGTAATCGCAAATACTAGCACCAATAACAAACCTACAATTTGTCGATTAAAACAAAGATGAAAAAGGCCAGCCAAGAACACGAATGTGTTATAATGCACAAGAACCTGAAGTATAGAGTCCACCTCCCGAATGTGTGATAAAAATTTATTACCCAGACCCTGCAATGAGAAAATTAAGAAGAAGTTCAGTTGAGGCAAGAAAACCTGTTTGCCCTGTAAACCTTAAGAAAGGCAATGGTGTTATTAATAAGACTAAGTTGACTACTGGATGACATGAAAAGCATGCTAGAATTGGTAAAAGATAAACAAAATCACCTCCCCTTGATTGGCACCCTTCACAAGCCCAGCAATATCTACAAACTCTATGGATGCTGGGACCACTCGCTGAGATTTGCTAAGATCAGAAAGTACTTGGAGACGCGGATCTGGAACAGCAACAGTCCCTACATTTGGCTCTATTGTGCAAAAGGGAAAATTAGCAGCTTGAGCTTTTCCATTCTCAACCTAGAACAATTACAACATGTCAATAAAAAGTATACATAGAAAAGACTGATTACGGATTTATGATATTTTATGATCTCAAACTAGGAGATTTGAATTGTCAAGCAACTTGATCAACGCAAGAAGAAGAAACAAGCAAGAAGATACATGGTACAATTTAAAAGCAAGCGGCCATATAAGCAACCATAAAAACAAATTCGTTAGATCGATTTAAAAGCAAGTGGTCATATAAGCAACCACAAAAATGAATTCGTTAGATTGGTGGATATGTTAATTCGATAATGCAAAGCCTACTTTCTTACATGAAAACATTACTTTAGCCCCCACACTAAAATCTACTTATTGTTATGTCTTAGATAAAAGATTCCATCAATCAATCAACATATGCACAATTTAATGCACATAGGTTAGTGTACATCCATGAGCCATATTACAAACTAGTATCATTATGTTATTTAACTTTGAAACTTTGGGGAGCAATACAATGAATTTTAAGGGCATGTTCGTTTTGCAATAGTATTATAAAATACAATGAATGTAACAAAATTCACAAAACAAACATCCAATACATCAAAAAATCCTACACAAACACCAATACCTTTTCACACAAACTCTAATAATTTTCAAAAAAAAATTCTAACAAATATTCTCTCTCCATACTTTTTCACCAAACTCCAATACTTTTTTATTAAAAAATTACGTCAAATCATTCTCTCTACACCTTTTTACAAACTCCAATAAAAATTAAATATCTTTAAAACTTTTCACCAATTTTTACACAAAAACTATAAAACTTAATCTACATAAATATTCACAATTCTATCAAAAATCCACAATTTTTTTATAAAACAAACATCCCTTAAGAGAAGAAGTGAGAGCATTTGGTAACATACCAAGACTCCTTCCCCCCCCCCCCCCCAGCCTCCTCCTTCCCAACCAAAAAATATATCATAGAAAAACATCAGTGCCACAAAGAGGGGCAAGATGATCCTTTGTGTATTTGGTGGGTTATTTGGAGGGAGAGGAATGGGAGGTGTTTTGAGAACTCTTCCTTGTCTTTGGAATGGTTGAGGGGTTTGTTGTTGAGTTCCCTTTTTCTTTGGGCCAATGCTGTTTTGGGCTCTCCTTTTCTGATTTTGCTGATTTTCTTAGCTTTGTAGCTTGTTTGGAGTAGGTTTTCAGTATAGCTCTTTCTACTGTTACCTAATTTTTTTTTCAATAAAGTTCTTCTTACTTATCAAAAAAAAAAAAAGGGGCAGGACATTTAAGGAAATACATCAACTTGACAAAAGCACTCAGGAATATTTTCTCATCAGCAAAATGGAAAAGATATACAAAATTGCTGGCAAAGGAAAACTATGGGACCAAGGTGAATGCCATAAAGAACTCGTGGTAAAAGATATGCATGAAAAAAATTAGAATACATTCTCTTTACATTAATAGTACCAAGAACAAGTGGACTCCTCTTGTTATCCTTCTTCCTAAAGATCATCTTTGTAGATATGTAACAATCAAAGGAAACGTTAGCCACATCTCCGCTTTAAATTCAAAAGGACAAGGTCAAAAGAACTAGTCAATCTTGTTTATAAAGCCCTTTTGGAATCTCTTTGTACATTATAAGTCTCAGTTCTACCAAGTACGAAACCAATTTGGGACTTGGACTTATATCATTTGTTTCTCATTATTTCTCATCTCCCACTCCATGTGGGACTCAAGGTATTATATATATGTTAGCAATGAATCTATATGGACTATCTTTTCTACTTAGAGAAATAGATATAGAAAAAATATTTAGAAAATGTTAAATATGTTTATGACGTTGGCCTTGGGGAAACCGGATAAGCAATTCAAGAATGTAAGATAACCAACATAGGCTGTGTTTGTTTACTAAAATTTTAGTTATTCTAAAATTTTAACATAGTAAAATAATTACAATATAATCTCTTCTTCCTATCAAATCATTACTTTTTACTATAATAAATATAAAAAATTCATTCCAACAATATCTCTCTTCACTTTTTCACCAATTTCAATACCCTAAAATTTTAACCTCCCCAAAATTTTAACACTCAAACACAACCATAGTTACTCTCAATCTCCACGTAGGACTCGGGGTGTTACAATCTCTCCCTTAAATCATTGACGTCCTCGTCAGAGCTGCCAAGCCTGCAAATTTTTTTTAGTTGTCACTAAGCCGCTCTGATACCGTTTGTAATAACCTAAGGATGCGCTAGCCACATATGCTGCATTTTAACTCCAAAATAACTAGTCAATATTGCTTTTGAAATCCCTTTGAATCATTATAAGTCTCAGTTCTATCCAATAAGAAACCAATTTTTGGACTAAGACTTGTATCGTTCTTATCTCATTACTTCTCATCTCACTCCATCTAGGACTCGTGATGTTACATATAAATATTAGCTATGAATCTATCTAAACTATCTTCTCTATAGAGAGAAATGGATGTAGAAAAAAAAATCTAGAAAATGTTAAATATGTGTACGACGTTTTCCCTTCGGGAGACCAAATAAGCAGTTCAAGAATGTAAGGTAACCAACCTTGTTATTCTCAGTCTCCTTAGTTGGATAGCTATGATGCACTGGACATGAAAGGGAAATAGGCAGATTCTTTCTCATAATGGAATCTAATACAAATATTCAACTCAACCTCGGGCCAAGTATCCTTATTTTTTTTCCAAGAAAGGAAGGAGAAAACAGGAATAGGGCAAGGAGATTGCAATACTTGATGCCTCCACACCTACTCAATCTCTCTCTCCCCCCCCCCCCCCTCCTCCACAAATGACCAACATGGACAAGTTCGGGCTCCTCATCTTTACAGTTATTTATGAAGATCTCTATCTATCTAGTAACAAGTCTAACTATGCAGCTTCAACTCACCCCAGATAGAAATGCCCCAACAATACGTACCCAACAAAAAATATAATGTGAAGGTTTTTCTTCGAGGGAAAATAATTGCTTCCAAAATGAATGATAACCTTTCCGCTCTCGTTCTCCTTGATTGATAGCTGCAATGCAATAAAATGAAAGGAAATGCCAGTTTCTTGTTCCAGATTGCACTTATTGGAATTCATCCTAAACCTCAGATTCAACTAATCCATTTCTACGAAAGTAAAAGAGAAAACAGGCAAAGGGGAGGAGGGATAAACAATAGTTCCTTTATTGCATCCAAGACCTGAAGGTGATCTTTGCAAAGGTCAATGTCCAGCTTCCCTCCTCAGCCCTACCCCCTTGTAGTGAAAAGCAACAAGATTGAGGTGGGCCTGGATCTTAATCATTTTTGCAAATAATGGCAGATCTGGATTATGAGGCTAGAATCATTTAATTAGCCAACAATCGCAGATAAGATGACCATAGAAGGTGTAAGTGTTGCAGGATAGAAGGTGGGGATGACATTGTAGAAAGGATGGAAAAACAATTGGCGGGATGGAAAGGTATGTATTTGTCTAAAGGAGGAAGAATCACGCTCATCAAATCAGCTCTTTCTAGTCTTCTAACTTATTTCACATCATTGTTTCCTATTCTGGTTAGGGTGGCAAAAAGATTGGAGAAGATTCAAAGGGATTTCCTTTGATGTAGTGATTGATGTGACCATAAATTCCATCTTTTGAATTGGGGTAAGGTTTGTTCTCCTATTTGGGAGGGGGGGTTGGGTGTTAAGAGCCTCATTTTATTCAACAAATCTTTGCTGGGTAAATGGTTATGGCGCTTTACTAATGAGAGGGATAGACTATGGAGGATAGTTATAGAATAAAAGTATAGGAGTATGGCGGGAGGGTGGAGTACTTTATTGATGTGTGGTTCTTATGGAGTAAGTTTATGGAGGTCCATTAGCAAAGGTTGGGATGTTTTTAGCAAGCAAATTCGGTTTGTGGCGGGAACTGGATCCCGGGTTAGAGTTTGGCTAGATTGGTGGTGTGATGACAAACCATTGTGTCTTGCTTTTCCATTATTCTATTCATTGTCCCGGAGTAAAGAGGCTTTGGTGGCGGACTTTTTGGTGGAAGCTTCTGGCAATTTTGTATGGAATGTTCAATTCTCTAGATCAGCAAATTACTAGGAGGTGGAGGAATTCTCGGCTTTTTTCTCCCTCTTGTATGGTAAGGTTCTTAGAAGAGGGGAGGCAGACAAGATGAAATGGTTGGGCTCTAAGGTTGGTGTATTTTCTGTTAAGTCGATGTATACTATCCTTGTGGGTGGGTATGGATTGTCTTTTCCTTGGCAATGTGTGAGGAGAACAAAATTTCATACGAAAGTGTCTTTCTTTGTTTGGGAGGCAGCACATGGGAGAATTTTAACAATTGATAATTTGTGGAGGGGTATGTGCATTGCTGATTGGTGCTTTCTTTGTAAAAATGATGGGGAATCTGTTGAGCATGTGTTACTTCACTATCCGTTGGCAAGAGGGTTATGGGTGCATCTGTTAAGTATTTTGAACTTTCTGTGGGTTATGCCTGATATAGTGAGTGATGTGTTGTGGAGTTGGAAGTGAAAGTTAGTAAACCCTTTGGCTAAAGCTATTTGGAAGATGATTCCTTTATGTATTTGGTGAAGCTTGTGGCATGAGAGTAATAGTAGATGTTTTGAAGACTCAGCTTTATCTTTGGAAAGGTTGCAGGGTGTTATGGTTCAATCCCTTTTCTTTTGGGCCAATGCGGTGTTGAGATACCCTTTTTTAGATTTTCAAGATTCTCTTAGTTATTTTGTTTGTATGGTTTAGGTGATTTCGTTATAGCCCCTAGTACCATTTACATAATAATAGAAGGTGGGGAAGGAAAAGACAAAGGCATCTCCGTTTTTAAGCCAAGCTACAGAGCTGTCAAACTAATCTTTCCTCGAGATTATTCTAACAAGAGGACAACCATTTCTTTCCAAGTACTTGTACTAACACACAACCTCAACCCTAAAATTGGATTGCCATGCAGAATGCCTTTTTTAACCCTCTACTTCCAAAACAACTTACAATATTTACTACTAAAAAGCATTATGAGCAAGATGATTAATAAATTCTAATATGGCTATCATAACACCCTTTCAAGAGGCCTATGACGCCAATAATTTTTAAATTGCCTACTAGATAACAATGATACTAACAACTAGTAGTCTAGAAGTCATCTTTAGTGTCAACATTTGCGTTTCCTTTTTCCCCAGAGAAAGCAGTGAATACAATGGAAGAAGACACCAGAAGATGAGCCTCAACTTTTCTCAGTCCACCACAACAAAGTAACAGAGACACCAGAAAGATAAAATTTCTAGATTTATAACAACCTGTATTCCCATTAGCAGTTAGTCATATACAACAACACAATTGTCCCGTTAATTAGATGGGAAGGGTGCAGAACCCTACTTTCCTCACCTACTCTTTGGATAGCGATCAAACTTAGGAAAAAGAAAATAAAATCCTAAAAATTCATAATTTGTTCAAATGCCGGGCACAGAGAAAATTAGTTTTCTCATTAAAGTGGCCCGCGAGAAAATAGAGTACCTAAATAAATTGATGCAAATTTCCTTATAACCCATCGTTCAATGGAGGACTTAGTTTCTCAGGAAACAGTTAGAGCTTCGAACGACAATAAACTTTGGGTTGTTTTGAGAATTAATAAATTAAAATACATGAATCAAATTATCCTAAAAATGCAACACCCTCAATTAGAAGTCCTTTCTGAACTCTTTAAGGTCCAAAATTCTCAACAACGCAATAGATACAGACAGAAACATAAATATGTAGATATACATATTGAGAAAGACGGATAAAGGCAAGGAAGGGAAACAAAAACAGAAAGAGAAAGATGACTTACGACGGCGTTGAAGAGAGTAGATTTGCCGACATTAGGGAGGCCAACAATGCCGGCTTTGAGACTCATGCTAATTTTGGAGGACAGGGAAGAGAACCGCCGCCTGATTCCCATATATCCCACGAAGTGAGGCTTCTCCCTGAGGAGGAGAGAATGATTTATGGACGCTGATGACTTCAATGGATGGACGATTGCCGGAATTAGGTGACCGCAAGCTATCCTCACCATTGTTGCTGGCCAGGAAGACAGAGCGGGCTCTATCGTCTCCTATCCGTTGGAAGATTGAGGGAAAAGATGGCCACTGGAATCTTTTTGTTTCTCTGTTGTTATTTCTTTTTGTTTTGGTTCCTCGGCAACTTTTTTTCTCTCCTCGATTCGGATTTTAAAAATATTTCGTAAAAGCAGTTGATGGTGTTTGTTCTTTAAAATTTTGAGTTATTTAAAATTTTAGAGCATTGAAGTTAGTAAAAAAAATAAAAATAGATTTTTTATATTTATTTAGAATGAAAAGTTGTGATTTAACGAGGAGAGAGAATTTTAAAGAATTTTT